>SNQJ01S0171645.1:0-20505 GCA_010110895.2 Picea sitchensis
ATTTTTGAGAAACAATTGAGCAAGTTTTGATTAAGCATGAGTCGCACAACCTTCATCAGAGGCTGGAAGGAAGAATAATAGAAAAAAGTTGTGGAAGCCAGCGCAACCCCAGCTAAGCAACAAACAGTTGCAACAGAACAAGAAGACATAACACAACTATATATAGGACAAAATATAATTGTAAAAGAGTTAGTTAGTTGGTTAGGTTGGGTTGGTTCATGTCTATTGCAACCAGCCAAGGGTTTTGGGAGTTGGTTGTTTGCTAGTTGTTTGGCTGCTAGTTGTTGTAATCAAGAAGAGTAGAGTCTGGAATAAACGAGATCTTCCAACTGGGAAATCAGAACTCTACATCTGAGGTCTGAAGTCAAGAGTCTGTACTGAACATTTCTATGTAATTCTGAGTCTGTGATGTAAGAAAGATCTTTAAGATAATATGATGAAGGGATAAATTTTAAAACCTGATGTGTCTTTTCATGCTTTCTTATGCATTACAATGTTTCTTCATATCTTATGAGTTCTAATTGATGATTCTATGTTTGAGTGATGCTCGCAATGCAAGTAGGTCTGGTTCTTGCATTTAGATGTTTCTGATCTCATAATGTTGATTGTGCAAGAATAGGAGTGAGTTCCGAATTCTCTATGGATATTCCTTAGTCTTCTCCCTACCCTTCCCTATCTATCTATCTCAGTAGCGCTTCGGGTGAGACTTTTTTCTCTTCGGAGGGGATGAAAATGCCAGTGCTCTAGACTACACGGTGCCTTTTGTTTGTAACCTGAGAAGAACCCTAGTCTGAACAAATTTGCACCAACAAAATGGTTCCGTCGTCGGGACCAGTATTAAAAGGGAACATGTAGGAAGAATGCTATCACCGATCCATAGATCTGGCATTGAGCAATGGTGTGAAAGAAATTGTAACACCTTTATATGGAAAGAAGCAGAACTAAGAAGAAAATTAGTGGGAACTACTTGAGAAGCGATCTTTTACTCAGAAAGATCAAGCAACCGATATGAGATTTTCTGGGTTAAATTCCTGAAATATTTTTTTCACTGGATCAAGAGACTCCAAGAAGCTCTAGATTTTCATGGATGGGTCAAGAAGATATATGAGATATTCTGGTTTAAGTTCCCAGAAGAAATTTTTCACTCGATCAAGAGACTCCAAGAAGCTCTAGATTTTCAAGTGGATATGTCAAGAAGATATGCATGTGGGATACTGACAAGTTAGCAACACTCTAGAGGTTGGATTTCCCAGTCATGCATGCCATAGATTTATGGTTTACTACCACAATAGAAGGATACATAATTGAATTTGCAACAAGAACCACTAGTATTTCTCACGGGCGGAGGAAATTTTCAAGAAAGACGCAAAGGGAATAATGCTGAGAGAAATCCCCCTGTGTATTAAAGCTTTCTTGGTGGAGGAAGAGATGTTGATTATATCCCTAACCAAGATGGAAGCTGCAGTCACCCTCACCAAGCATGGTAGACTCGGGTGAGAGTCATGGTAAGGAGAGAGGGGAAGGGTTCCTTGGGGTCCTATAATTATAGGCAACCCGATTCTTCTCGGGAACAAGGATTTGGTGTTTTCCCCAAGATGACGGGGTCCCGGCTTAGTTGATTCTGCTTTCTCTCCATTCTTGCCGCCAATCCCCATCACCCTTTGATCCTTCATCCACCTTTGCACCCCTCACTCCCTTGTCCTTTTACCCCATTGACTACCTCTGGCTCTCACACCCATCCGTGATAATCAGACTTAGGATGAACAAATGAACAATAGGTTAGTTAGATTAAAATAATAAATCAATTGTTAATTAATTAATTAATTAATGATTAATACCAGAGTTAGGTTAGTAACTAGGTTAGTAATTAGGATTAGTTAAACATTAAATAAACACAAATATTAAAAAGTTAAATTAAAAATAATTAAAAAAAAATATATATATTAAAAAAACATAAAACATATTAAAAATAAAACAAATATAAAAAACACATATAATAAAAACAAAACATAAACATAAAATATAATATAAAAATATATAAAACAAAACATAAAACAAAACGTGAAAACAAACAAAAACATATTAAATATAATGCAAATTATATTAAATAATATCAAAACAAAAACATAAAAGTAAACTATCCTAAGTCTACTCCTGCACTCCCCTACCACATAATGCCACACTCCACCCAATTTACCTCCATGCTAAACTTACACGCCACGCCCCATCATCATATCACATTAAATATAATCAAACGTATCTATTGTACTCGACCCCCCTTCACCTTCTGGACTTTAACGAGAGGGGGGTCTGGACGAAGTGAAGTTTTCAAACACACTTCCCTCCATGTGTCAGAATCTCCATTCCAAATGACCTCAAAACCGCCAATTAAATTGGGTCCGGAATACCACTTTTCACCAAAAAAACCACTTTTTCCATATTTTTGCCAATTTTTACCTGTTTCACCATGTCTTCGTCCGAGGCCGCATTCTCCTTGGGAAAACTAAGACGGATTTTAAACTGAGAGAGGTTTTTCACCAAAGGATGAAGAACAAAACCTCTCCCCAGTTTTTTTCAATGGAGCTAAGGATCAGGGATAATCGGCCATATTCGAGGCCCATTTTTCCAGATTCTAAATTTTCGCTATACCTCGATCTTGCAAGAGTTGTTACGGCCAGATGGGGATGAATTTGTTGAAACCAAGAGGGCTTTATCCGTAACATGCCCATACAATAACCTCCTCTTCTATTTTTCCCAAAGTCATCGGTCAATAGAAAACACATCTGTTCGACTCCCTTTTTCGGGTGAGAAAATGGGTCCGGCTTCTTCATGGCGTAGCTCCAAATTTTGGTGCGAAGTGGTGGCTATTTTTGGCGAGGAGGTTAAAACGACTTCCTAAACTATTGGGATGATCTATCCATTTATTCATAGGATTTTAATGTAAAATGGTTTGATCTGTGAGGTTCCTTGCTGGACAATGGGCTATGTTTTGCCGTAAAACTTCTTTTCTGTAATTTTGGAATGACAAATTAGTAATGGAGGAAATGATTTACATGATTCGTAGCAGCTGCTATGGTGTGTCCCTTTGTCCGCTTTTAGTCATCTTTTGCTATCAGTCCAAACATGTTCATTTCTTATTATTGAAAAACATTTAATGGAGAAGAATTTATGCATGCATACTCTTTGTCCAAATTTTCAATAATCTTTATGTTTTCTCTAAAAACTCGGCCTATGAATTCTTAACTACTCATTTGCCCGCTTCCTCCCCCATTTCTTTCCTCAAATCGACACCCTTTAAACTCGATTCGATCCAACAGCTGTTACTATCTTTCCCTGTGGAAACATTTACCTCTAGATCTGATTTGGATTCATTGGTTCATAAGCATAACCTTCATAGCCCAATGGTTATTTGAGAAACTCGTCAACCACATCGTTATATAAATATTTCACAAAAACCCCAACCCCATACTTCATAGCTAGCCTAATATTCTCTTCAAAACAAATCTATATCAGACAATGAGATCCCTCGAGTCTTGAGGGCTAGTTCCAAGACTAAGTGGTTTTGATGTTGCCTCTATGATCAGCCTTTACGTACCCCTTGGGCAAATTACGTAGTGCTAATAGAATGATTCTAATCTAATCGGGAATTTCCCCAAAGAGTACACTTCAAAGCTCCAGATTCGGTCACTGATGGTGGATAGCGACCAGACACTAGAAGGATAATATCATTCACCGGGCGACTCTAATCAGCTCCGTGCAAAGGCTAACTCGAAGTATTCCACCTGGAGGAAGTTAGAACCTACATGGCCAAGAAGTTTAGAAATACTGTACTCGCTCAAATTGCATTCAAGACATCTTTGGTTTCCTCTGCAAGAATTACTTCTCTCTTATCATGATCCCCGGTCTAGAGTATAGTGTTGAAATTCAAGATGCTCATTTTCAACCTGAAGAGCCTCAAGAGATTAAACCCCAAATTGTAGATTGTGTACATGCTCATACACCGTGCACATCCCAGATGCACATGCAGAAATCCTAAGAGACATATGCCTCCTGCTTTGTCTCCTACTATTGCTAAACCTCTCGATGGTTGTAAGCCCTTGCTTCATCTCATGTGCTTGCAAATTCTGACCGATACCAAAATTCTAGATTTGCCTCCCATTCTCCATGACCTCCTTGCCAACTACATCAATAATCATTTAGGTTTGATGGAGAAATGGGAATATCATTGCTGAAAAGCATATTCAAAACCTTGAGGATTTCCTTTGCCTTTTAGTGAGGTTGAAGATGATGATGTCTCAATCAGGATGTTTGCCCAGATTTGCAAGGTAAAGTTAAAATTGGTTTAGAAATCTACCAACTGCAAGCATCAGAAATTTTATCACCATGCAAGGTTCTTAGATAGGTGGGTGATCATGGAAATATTTTCCCTTATCATCCTAGAAGAGTATGACCACTTGAAAATAAATCCAGTGGAGATAGTACAACATTTTTCAACCAGATTCAATGATGTGTATCATTCAATACCTATGGATGGGCACAATTCTCCCCGGTTTAGCCAAATTGCATTCTGTGATGCCTTCGATCCCGAGATGGCATTCCAATTAAGAGAAAGGAACACCATAAGACTTGAAGAAATGAAGAATATTGCGCTTGATGTGGAGACCAACTTGTTGATCAAAAAGGTCAGCTAAAGGACAAAGAAATGGAGCAAATGAAATCATCAGAAGCTAACCGAGATTTTGGCCATGGAAAAGCTGATGCAGATGATTAACATAAAAGAGGAGCTTATAGTCCAAAGACATCATGTTCAATTGATTTCAGAGAAAGACACGGCCATAGTTCCCAAACATTTTTCTCGCCATCCTGGGTACCATGGATTGAATAATGATTCGCTTCATGTATTCAATTCACAACACAAATAAAGATGAAGCTCCATCTTGACTTGTAGAGGAACAACCAACTGACATGATATGTATGTTCAATGGCATTTCATCCATGGATGATTTACCCAAGTGTAACCAAGAGGATGATGATCATGAAGCCGAATAGAGGTTGGTTCCGTTCAAAGACACTAATACCGCGGTCATTGGCGTGAAGGAGATCATTTACAGCCTGGGAGTGTGACAATCACTGCGGCGTAACAGTCATGATAGCGATGAAGAAGAGATAGAAAATCTCAGAGTAAGTGAAGACACGTTTCCTTTATGTTTAATCTTTTCAATTTCTAAAAAGAAACTCTAGGCCAGATGTAAATAGTGAAGACATAAATTCCTCCGATCAATCAATTGATGATGCCATTAAAGATATGGAGGCTGTCCTAAAACCTGCACCTGAAAGCACTTGGTCTACTTTGATTTTTAGATTCCTGATGAAAGATTAAAACCTAAAATAGATAATGAGCTGATCCATGATGATTCATCGCTGCGTTGTCCTTTTTGTTTTCAAATTGTAAGAGGGAATCTTGGTCGGATTCCGGTTGAAAATCACAGTGTCAACAATGAAGTACCAGGAGGACCAATATCACCACCATCCAAAAAAATTTATGACCCTATAGCGGATATTGTGGATGATGTGTTTTCAAAGTCCTGTTTCATTTAATTCCAAATGAATTAAAACATCGCTATGATATGGATGTGTTCAAACAGTCTACCCCAATGTCTGGTGCAGAGGCATCATTTCACAAACCATCGAAAGCATCCACAAATAAGGAGGAAGTGTTGACATACACATAATGCATAGGTGAAAATCAAGTCTTGATGTTGAGTTGTTTGAAGTTGAAAATCAAAATATAGGCCAAACCTATATTGATCCTATAAATACATATATGGAGAAATTTTTTAATACAAGATATTTTTCCATTGCCATTGTTTTTCCTATTGTTCGAGTTTATCAAAACTTATGTAAGGGAAAGCAGTTTGGAAATTACTCTCAAGCACGAATAACAAACTTATTTCTGAGTTTCATCACAAAAAGTGAAAGAACAGAGCCACTAAATCAACCGGGCCGACATTCCATTGGCATTTTTCCATTACCTAGTCGAGCAATGATCTCAGTAGGGTAGGTAGGAAAACACAGATCAACATTTTGAGCATCTCTTTTACAGCAGTGTTCATTTTGATTTGAATTTCAGTTGCAAGATCAAAATGTGTAATCGGGTTATGTGCATAAGATTTTGGTATCAGCTCAATGGATAAAGCACCAGTTTGCATGATTCATAGGTTTGTGATTCTTGACACCTCGAAGAAAGCGCCATCCCTAGTTGGAGCCTATGTTAGTCCTATAATTATAGGCAACTCTATTCTTCGACTGTTGATTTGATGTTTCTCGAGATGATCGAAGTCCTGCTGATTGCTTTCCTCTCTCCATTCTTCTTTTCCGCCAATCCCCATCACCCTCACAGATCCTTCATACACGCTCTCACTCCCTTTGTCCCAGGGTCTCATTGACTACCTCTCGCTTCCATCACCCATCCACATAAGACTTAGGATGAACAAACTAACACAGTTAGTTAGATTAAAATAATAAATCAATTATTAATTAATTAATTAATTAATGATTAATAATCAGAAGTTAGGTTAGTAACTAGGGTTAGTAATTAGGATTAGTTAAACATTAAATAAAACAAAAATATTAAAAGTTAAATTAAAAAGAATTAAAATATATATATATATATATATATATATATTAAAAACATAAAACATATTAAAAATAAAACAAAATATAAAAAACACATATAATAAAACAAAAGATAAAAGATAAAATATAATATATAAAAACATATAAAACAAAAAGATAAAACAAAACTTAAAAACAACAAAACATATTAAATATAATACGCAAATTATATTTAAAATATCAAAAACAAAACATAAAAAAGTAAACTCATCCATGTCTACCCTACCCCCTACCTCATATGTCACACTCCACCACCTCTACCTCCATGCTAGGCCATACACCTCACGTCCCATCATATCACATTAAACATAATCAAATGGCCAGGGCTCTCGACCCCCTCACCATCTCGTGACTTTTAACGAGAGGGGGTCCTAATGAAGTAGTTTTCAAAAACTACTCTCGACATGTCAAGATCCATTCAGTAGGGTTGACCCCCAAAACCACAACACCTCGTGGGGTCTGGAATACCGTTTTTTCACCAAAAAACCACTTTTCCATATTTTGCCAATTTTGTCTGCTTTACCATGTCTTCTTCCGAGGCCGATTCTGGGCAAAGGAAGACGGATTTTAAAACTGATAGAGGTTTCTTTTTTTCATAACAGGTTGGAATCACAAAACCTCTCCTATTTTTTCTTAACGGTAAGCACGATCACAGGAAGAGAGAATCGAAGCCATATTCGAGGCCCATTTTTCCAGATTCTAAATTTTTGCCATAATACATCTGGTAGGAGTTGTTATACCAAATTGGATGACTTAGAGAACAAGGATTTTGTCCAAAAATGCCCATATTGGCCAAAATCCTTCATTTTTCTCCTAGGTGTCACCATTCAAGAGAAAAACATCCTGCTCGACCCCTTTTTCGCATAAAACTGGTCCGTCTTTCATGGCGTAAAGCTCCAAATTTTGTGGGAGTGGTGGCTATTTTGGCCAAGGCGGTTAAACCGACTTCCAAAACTTATTAGGATGATCTATCCTATTTATTCATAGGATTTTAATGTAAAATGGTTTGATTCAGAGGTTCCTTTATGATAAGCATAAGGTTTTACCGTAAAACTTCTTTCTCAGAATTTTGGAATAACCAATCAAGAATGGAGGAAATGATTTACGTGATTCTCATGTAGCAAAGATTGGTGGTGTGTCCCTTTGTCCGCTTTTAGTCGTGATTTTGCTATCATCCAAACATGTTCATTTCTTTATTATTGAAAAACAAGAATGGAGAATAATTTAAGTATGCATACCCTTTGTCCAATTTTTCAATAATCTTTTATGTTTTCTTCTAAACCCGGCCTATGAATCTTTAATTGCTCATTTGCTCCGGGCCTTTTCCTCCCATTTTCCTCAACCCATAATCTCTTCAAACTTGATTCATTCAACAGCTTGCTACTATCTTCCTCGGGAGACATTTTATTTCTAGATCCTGGGATTTGATCATTGTTTTATAAGCAGACCCCATAGCCCATTGGTGATCTGAGAAACTCGTCAAACACATCCTTATCTAAATATTTCACAAAAAACCCAAATCCCATACTTTCATAGCTAACCTAATATTCTCTTCAAACAAATCTATATCGAACAGAGAGATCCCTCTCTGAGTCTTATGGGTTCTAGTCTCCAAGACTCATGGTTTTGATGTTGCCTCTGATCAGCCAAACCTTTGGGGAAATTACAGAAAAGCAATACTGTGTTCTTTGAAAAATGGGGGAAATAAAGTGTGAAATGGATTCAAGAGATGTGAAAGCCTTGAATAGATCCACCACATTTGAGAAGTTGTGGTGGGTACCTACAAGATCAAGAAAGTTGCAAGACAGTATGAAAATTTGAGGAGAGAAGGAGGATCGAGAGAAATAGAAGAAAGACAGATGGAAGAACTCCGCAGCGATGATGAGAAGATAGGAACGAATGTCTAGTCAAATATTAAATGAGAGAGAACCAAGGAGAGAAAGAAGTCCCTAGGAGTTGGGACGAGAAGGATAAAGCATGGATGTAAGAGAGGAGGAAGCCAAGATGAATCTGGAGGAGAGAAAGAGAAAGATTCACCATAACAGAGAGACTCGAACGTCAAGAGATCATCCCAAAGGAAGAAAGAGACCCCTCAGATCAAATAAAACTTCCTCGAAGCTAGTGATTCCAGACCCGAATCACCCCTACCCCAAGTGCCTTCTATAAGAAGTAAGTTTGACACTACCTTCTCATGCAAATTTTGTTCTAGTACAATTAGCTAACCAACCACAACCCGAAGTGTGAGTATAGGGAGGATATTGGAATCCCTTGGTAGATCGCAAGCATGATCAAGTTAGGGTTTATATTGATACGAACAATAGGATCAGCAATGGCCAGCCATGCTGGAGGGTTAATTTCCTAATGAATACATTGAACAACACTGGTTCTTGTGTGAAGCCATCTAGAGATCCAGAGGGACATTGGATGGGAACAAGTCGGTCGAATTATAGACCACCTTTAGAGGTTGTGCTCTCAAATGGTACATGAATATCATTGAACTAGGAGTGCCCGGGATGGAAGGCCACATTCACACTTAACCAGGTACGGACGAGGTTCATCGCTAAATTCAAATTTCCTTAGTCATAACAACAGGCTTTATCTGAAAGGTGCGAGATCCAACAGAGGGAAGGAAAATCAACTTGGGAGTACAACTAGAAGTTCAACATGCCATAGGGAGGTTAGTACACCCATTCCATGAAGAACATCAAAGAGTGGTACATTCAGTGGACTAATACCCTCGACTCGCATTCTTCTAACACAACAACAAATATCAACAAGTAATAGACACCTCGAACAATCAATGAAGATTGAATCCATGGAAGGATACCGTATAATATTGAGAGTAACCCGACCCCCAATACAAGAATATAGCTGACAATTACAAGGATAGTGCATCAACACTTCAAAAGATTCAAGATGACGATACCAAGACCTGATGACCACAGTTTGGTTCACCGACATATAGCTTAAGGTCATTTTACACCAAATGTCCGTGGAATGAGAGGAATGGGACCTCCTAAGAACCTAATGATAACCCCACCATGACCTACAAGAGGATTTGCACAAGTATCAACTAACCCACCATTCCATCACCCCACCCCTTATCACACTTTCCTAGAGGATAAGCAGGACCAACAATGGAATATTGTGAGATTTTCTGAACCCATGGCCATGGACCGAGATAGTGCCCCATCATGTATAAATATTTGAAGGTACCAGACACAGTCCACTGTAAGTTCTACGCATATACCATGCATACTACCAATCAATGTAGGCCATTGGATGAACTTGCGGATAGGCTAGACAGAACAACATTCAGGGTAAATGAGAACCCTTAGGGACTAGGATGAGGTCAAGGAGGTGGAACTGGAGAAGATTTTAGATTAGAAGAACTGGTGGAAGAGGACCAAGAATATGTTATAACTACGAAAAACAAGGTCACCTGGCCAGAGATTGTCCTCATCCAATGCGACCATGGTGCTCTACTCCAGAATCCGTCCGACACGAACCAAAGACTGCCTGGAGCTAATTGAAAAATGGGAAGACAAGGTACAACAGAGAGAAACTAACCCATTAGTTCATAGATAAAAGGATTTCTAAGGGTCAACTACCAAATATTAACATCAGCTACCTCGAGGAGGGGAAAATACTAGAGTTGATGTTGATAATTTACCTTAGATTCAGAAAGAAGCACCTAAGGGAGATGTGTATGACCCCCCAAATAAAAAAATATTCTTTAAATATGCCATGTGGTCATCCGTAACATTCCTAGTTGTGAAATAAGAGGATCCCCACCTATTGTATATCCTAAAGTACCAAATACCTCCTTCACCACCGCACCTGTGAAACCCTCAGAGGCATACCAAGACAACCTGCTAACCTCAAAACGAAGTTGGACTCCATGGTTTCATTGTTCTTGACATTCGGGAATGATCAACCGATGAGAAATCAGGTAACGAATCGTGATCTAGTCTTAGGAATGAAGAAAATCTTGCTAGATTTGAGCTAAATCTTTCCCGAAGAGTACCGAGAGTGCAACAAAGAAAAGTAATATCGGGGAAATAATTATGATTGATAGCCCGCCATACGACTTTGAAATTGCTGATGTCATGTTGGATCTAGGGTCAGATGTGAACTTTGTGTGGATGCATGAAACCCGATGCCCAAAACACCGAAAGCATCTACGCCGTGGATCTGAGAGGTCTAAACCGCTGGATTTCACTTGAATGGACATGGACACATGGGTGTGTACCACGCCAGTGGGGCAAAAGAAAAATGAGCATGGTGGGACCCGATGAAATCACCAAAGCAGGACGGACCCTCCCTCGAAAGTGTGCCACTTCACTCTGGATGTGGGAGACATTTCAGGCTCTATGGACCTCGGAGGGTAAGGAAACAAAATTTGATTCTCAGGGTTGGAGAGGGAAGGAAAGTATGAGAGCTTCGAAAATCCAAACCTCAAAACCCAAAGTCCTAAAGTCCTAAAATATTTGAAGATGGAAGAACCACAACGGATTTTAACCGTTGGATACGTCAGTAAATGTAGACTATCAATCCACCCAATTTACGTGAATTCAGTAAACCGAAACTCCGGGAGATAGATGAGTGTGTCTTAAACTCTTCGAAGTTCGAAGACTCGAGTAGCACCTAGTAGTCTAGCACTTGGTGTTGAAGGAAAATCTCCTTACAGACAGGTAGATCTCCTTGAGATATACCTTAACTCTTAAGACAAGACACTTAACGGGATTAATCGACTCTTCAGATCTATAAAAACTAATGCATGAGGAGGAAGGAGAACAAAAGTAACTCTTTATCGACGTTTTCCCCTACATTCGAAAGATTCAATATTTCACTCCCTCGATGAGCCCCCGCTGGTGAGACGTAAAACAAGATACTACTACTTCCTACCTATTGATATTAGCTTGAAAATAGATCTATCTATCAACGATAAGTTCATGTAAGATCAACACAAACTAGAAAGAAACAAAAGCCAAGCTTAAGTCATATTGATGAGAACAATGACGTAAGTAACTTACAACCGTGGATGCTAATATAGATTTGTCAAGTCCCCCTTTGTCTAACCCTTTCTCAAAAAACCCATGATTGGAATGAAAACATCTTCACTGATTATTCTCCTCCAATTCACTGTGTTTCCTATGAGATCATAGGTTCCATGCTTGCAATTATTCCTCTTTCACCATCATAGAGCCCTGCTTTTATAGGTTAAGAGAGGCTTAACATCTTGAGGTATATTTAGGGTAGGCTGAGGAATTCCCTCCTTAGATCAAGGATCTTCTTCTAAGATCATGATTGAACCAAGAATTTTAATGCAACCTGCCTTCCAAACTTGAAAGATCCTCCCCTATTCTCCTCAATAGATCAACAAGGTCTGTGACATACAAGTGCTCCCTCAAAATGGGTATCAGGGTGCTATAACGCTCCTAGGAGGCTTAAGGGGAGCGCTGCTTCAAATATTAGTAGCACCTTCCGTGAGGGGTGGTTTAGTGTTATAACGCCCCCTAACACCTTATAGGGGAGCACCAACCCCCAAGGGTGATGTAGGAGCGGTCTCCTCTAAAACTCTAGTTTGAGAGCTCCTTTCAAGTGGCAAGAGATACTTGACTTCGCCAGTCATTCTCTTCCTTCAAATCAGGTGTTTGAGGTATTCTAAGTGTCTCCTTATTGTTGTCATCATGTCAATATGATTTTTTTGACATTTGCTAATAATTTGTGAATTACATGCGACACTTGCGACAGTCATGAGGAACATGCGACACTTGAGACACTTCTATCAAATCGAAAGTAATATTGATGTGCAAATGCATTGCCCCCAAAGTATGAAGTTAGAAGACGAGAACTAATAACTCAAATGATTTGTAGACTTTCAAGCAAGGGTATAGATCAAGAACTTGATGGAAGTCGCATAATAAACATCCAACAAATATCATATGACATAAGTACTTAAACCTAAGGCGCATACCTATGCTTTGGGTGATCAAGATCATAGCAAGATATGGCCGCCATAAAAATATATCATGGGATCCATAATTGTATTGATAAAAGGGTATAGCCACCGAAGATACAATGTGGATCTATACTGATGACTCAGACTGATCGTGTAGCCACAAAGAATACATGGTGGATATACTAGATGACAAGACATAGCCACGACCAATACAAAGTGGATCTATGTAATAGTGTATGTATCATTTGTCCAAGAGAAATTTCTTTGAAACCTAGGTAAAGCATATATCAAAGTGATCACCAACCCGTGGTCTCTTTACCGATCCCAATGTGGTACTTAATCTAGCCATGTGAATAGATGTCCCGATGTCTAACATGGCATAAACCACTTGATTACTGGTCATTGTGGTAAATTGTTAACAAGTGTGAGGGAGATCACCATTAATGTCAATGATTCCATACCCTAGTACATTCCAATGAATGTGAATGGATGAGCTAGAGTTGAACATCCATGGAATCATCCAATCGAGGTCAATGATGTAAACCCATCATTTAATGCGAGGAGGCCTACCATTAAGGCAAGTAGGTCCCAGTATTAACCGTTTCTATGTCTAATCCCCGGATAATGTGTTGAGGTCGACAAGAATAGCCTCATCGGCGAGGGCCTTGATGTATCCCCATCAACGGCCACAAAACATATATAGATATGTAATTGGTAGATCAAGTGAACATGGATCCACATGGGTATTGAGACAAGATATTTCAGGATGGTCGACTCTAGGAAAATACTTCCCTGAACACCTGGGCACAATAATAGCAAAACATGACATGGACCAAACTTGATGATGCAGTGGATGTCAGTGACTTACGCTAGGTGACCCAAAGGAGTGAAAGAAACCAAAGGATTGTCCTCAAAGCAGAGGTTCAATGGATTATAATGTGTGCAAATGACAAAGTGTCGCGGTTCAAGGGCAACTCTAAGAATTACCAAGATGTTCTCAAGAGACCGCTACTTGATTCTTTCAAATTTTTCCCCATCCAGACATACTTAGCACTTCTTTTTGATTTAATGAGCTCCAGGAGGATAACACATGCTCGATATAAATCACCTTCTGTGAAGTTCTTCTTCCTTTGTTTAACGAACTAGAAGAAGTAAGGGCTTGATCCCGTATGGGCCTGCCGATGTGTGTTTTAGTGAGTCCAAAGACAAAACTCGGTTGGTTTTTCATGATTATAGAGTTTGAAAAATACTAAAAGAGAACTCTCTCAGTACATTTTTCGTAAAGTAGTCTCATCAGACTACTTTAAGAAAAAGAGATAAACTATCGCCGAAGACGCTCTTTCAAACCTTTTAACGAGTGTGAAAGGAAGCAAGGTCAATTACGATATTTTCATATTTAGAGAGTCCAAAGAGCTTTAAAGATGACCTGTGGGGTTCCTTTTTCATTTATCCATGTGGGTCCCAAAAAGAGATAAAAGTTCACCCGGCGCTCTCACATTTTTGAGCTTGAAAAACTAATCCAAGACTATGCTCATGGATGACAAGGCAAACAAATGATCGAATCCGCTTTTGAAAAAACTTGTGGATGCCAAAAATGCAATCCAGGTTTAGTAAAGCTATCATATTTCCCAGAAACCCATAAATAACTATAATCTTATAAAAAATGGAAATTCATAAATAGTAATATAGGAAAAAACTTTACCATTTCCATTTTGCATAAGGATTTGTAGTAGTGGAGATTCTCATTTTGGAGGTGGATCATGTTTTGCTTTTGGATAACAAAGAGCCACGGCTGACCGTTTCTCTTGTCGTTTGGACTAGGTAGATCTCCATCTCCCCTTATTTCAATTACATGGTTTAATATTCATTTTCATAGCAAGATTTACTTTAAAAATGAACTTTAGGTTGTTCCAAAAAAGATCAAATCGGTCTCTATTAAAAACGATGGGAGTAAGACATTATTTTGCAAAAACGTTTTAGAAAGTGATAGCCAAGATGCCAACGCCTTGATACTTGAGGAGATGGGTCGTTTTTGTCAAAGAAGTCATAGAAAACTAAAAAATACGCCCACACAGCCATTATGGAAATTGTTTTCATTTAAAAATGTTTTGTTGTTGCGTGATAATTGTTGAGTGATAAAAAGAGGGCGTGGTATTTTTTGAACAATGCGGGCATTAGATTTCATGTTTTTAAATTGTTTTAAGAAATTGCCGAAAAATTGAAAAATGAAATTCTTTGTTTTTCGTTTGTAGGTGATTTCGACGACCATGATCGAGTGGAAAGAATGAGAGCATGAGATTGATGAATTGGCTGCTTTGCGGAGTCCTCACACGTGGGCCGCGTTGAGAGCTTGTGGCTTACTGAAATTCTTCAAATTGCAAAAAATGAAGAAGGAGATTCTATTTCTTGAGCACATAATTATCTTGTGGGATGTCACGGAGCAAGGGTTCTGTATCAGAGCACAACTTCTAACCATCGAGTTGGAAGATGTACATTTCTTGACTAGCCTCTCGAAAAGAGGGGTTCCTATATCCTTTTCCGGATAGAGGGAACTTCCTGAGCAGGTGGGCGTGTATCTGGCACGTCATTGTGTCCCAGGAGCAAGACTGGTGGGGGGTAGAATCCCTATCAAGGATATCCAAGAGTTACCCCTTCGGTCCATTTTGTTTTCCATCACGAGCATGACAAGAAGTACTAGTGCACATCTGGTGTCAAGATCGCAGGTAACTTATGGCGTACAGTGTTTGGAGCCAACACTGTTTAATTGGAGCGCAGGGTTCCTTCAAAATGTGAAGGAACAAGTTTCACGGTGTAGGATGGGGCAGAAACGGTTTGGATACGGCTCTTTTCTGGTTTCATTTTTCTTAGAGTGCATCCCCTATATGCAACCTCAGATAGCACTGGCAGTGCGACCAGTGGAAGAACCACGGATAGAGAGGTGGACTAGTCTGTCTTCGAGGCTAGTAGCAGAGTCAGAGTTCTATTTCACCGGTGACTTCTTCGCTTGGCTGAGATGACAGTATCTCTGGATAGAAGACTTCCCGTATGCTGAGGTGGATTTTTGCGGGAGCATGGATTTGATTCTACTCGCGGGGGAAGATTGGGATGCGTCAGGTAAGAGACTGAGTAACACCTTGTCTATTTTTTGTTTTTTGAGTTTTTAATATATATATATATATATTGGGTACGTAGAAGATTTTTTAAAAGATGTATTGTTTTCAACATGCAGACAAGGGAGAAGTGTGCCCGGCTGAGATACTGATACCAGGACGTCATCGGGGTGCTCCAGTTGCAGCAGATCTGGGGGCACCATTGATAGGTC
The DNA here is from genome assembly GCA_010110895.2 of Picea sitchensis. NCBI lineage: Eukaryota > Viridiplantae > Streptophyta > Pinopsida > Pinales > Pinaceae > Picea > Picea sitchensis. Next base: position 15,963 of record SNQJ01S0171645.1, read on the forward strand.
TCCGGGAGGTTGAAAGAAACCTTCAAGGCCTCATGATGGGAATTCCTCCTCTATGGAGGGGAGAAGTGACTTTACATCTACAGAGGCACACTGTGGGAGTGGCAGAGAACATCAATTCTCTACTGAGACGCGTAGTGCATGTAGTGGTATGTTACTCTTAGCACAATGCAGTGCAGGGAGGTTATAGTCTCTCTGGCGATCGTATTTTGTATGACTTGTCAGGCGATGTTGTACGGGTGTAAAGACCCAACATTTTTCTCTTCTAAATACGTTTTGATGTAATCAAAACATTTTCATTCATGCTATGTATATATATACAGTTTCGAGTTTTTACAATGCCAAATGATTTGTACATGATGATGCCTTTAATGTGATGTGTTTTAATTTACATGTGATGTACAATTTGCTTTCCTTTATGAAATCTTATCTATGGGCGAGATACCGATCCATGATGTAATTGGCTAATGAATCCGAAACATTGTTAAGTTCTCTTGGAATATGTCTGTATTCGATATAATCAAACATTCATTCAAGACGATGAACTTTTAGGTGGAGACGTAGCAGGATAGGATTATGAATAGCGTAGATACGATTGAGTTGATAGACCACGAGTTGGGAGTCTAGGTTAACAATGATACGAGAGATACTTAGGGAGGAGGCTTGGGTCAAGAGTCTGATGAAAACATGATATTCTGCCATGTTATTAGTCACTGGTCCTAAGAAAATACCTCCTAAACTCCCCACCTCGTCAAATTGGTAAATGACCCATGTTGTTGAAGCAATGTTCCGGGTGTGTCGACTAGCGCCATCTGCAAACCTGACAAAGATAGGAAAGGAAGACGTCATTTGCGCATGAAAACACAAGGCACAGTTATGAGTGGCCAAGGTAAAGACTTGAGCACGCGAAAGAAACAGACACACCAAACTAAAATAAAATAATGTACAACGTACACATGCTAGGTGATCTAGGCATAGTACTTTTTAAGGTAAAGCCCGTTTCGGGGCTCTCCTAAAGAAATTCCATTATAATCGACTAACTCGTAGGAACCTCTATGTAGAACACGTTTCATAATGTAAGGGCCATGCCACAGAGGTTCTAACTTACCTGTCCCTAATTTGTCATGATTTTGGTCATAGACGAGGACTAGGTCTCCTTTTGCAAAAGTCCGAGGATGGACGGATTTGTCGTATTGATTGTTTATCTATTTCTGATGTGCCTCGTTAACGAGAGCGACATCACGACATGTTTCATCCAGTTTGGATAGATATAAGAAGTGTTCTTCTTCGATAGAAGTATGGGGTAGGAGTTCTACTTTAAGTTTCAGAGATGGAATCTCACACGCGATTGGTAAAACGGCTTTGATGCCATACACCAACTGGAAAGGAGTAAATCCAGTTGCGGTTTTCACGGAAGTACGGTAAGCCCAGAGAGAGGAGAAAAGTTGTAGATGCCAAGACGTCTTGTGTGCCCCTACCATGCATTCAATAATGGTTTTGAGGACTTTGTTGATGGCCTCAACTTGTCTGTTGGCCTAAGGATAGTATGGGGATGAGTTTTCATGGAGAAAACCCAACTTGACATGCAATTCACTCATCATCTGGTTCTTAAAGTGTGCACTGTGATCAGTGACAATGGCGTGTGGTACACCAAAACGAGTTATGATGTGGTTAAAAAGAAACAGAGCTACAGTACGACCATTGTTCAGAAAGGTAGGCATAGCCTCAGCCCATTTGGTAAAGTAGTCGACAACGACGATTATATAACTGTGCCCCCCAGCTGAGGTAGGCTTACATTGCATGAAATCGATACCCCACTTGGTAAAGGGGTTGATGGCGATGATCGGGTGCAGCATAGTAGGGTGGGTGCATGCCTTGTTGTTAAAAACTTGGTAGGGTAGGCATTTTTTGACTGCCTCAATACAATCTTTGAATATTGAGGGCCAAAAATAGTCGGCACGTAGAATTTTTTGGGCTGTGGCCATCCCAGAAAGGTGACCACCACAGGCACCAAGGTGACAATCATTCATAACGCGTTCATCCTTTGCATGAATCAAACATTGTCGAAGGATAGTATCAATACCACGACGATACAGGGTGTCGTTGATGATAAGGTAATGACGAGAATGGTGGCGAATATGTCGATGCTCTTCACGGGAAGTGTTAGGCTGAAAATGTTGGGTTTGGAGGTAAAGGAGGATGTCTCCATACCAACGATCAAAGGTGCTGATGAGGAAAAGAGTTTCATCAGGGAGAGAATATCTAGGTTCGATGTCTTCATCAGCACGGGAGAGATCGCAGATAAGCTCCGCAAACACCAGGGAATTTTTGGCTTTGGACTTCGTGAATTCAAGATTGAATTCCTGAAGGATGATGATCCATTTAGAGTATTTTCCCCCGAGCACTTGACGTGTCAAGACGTGGTACATGGGGCTTGAGTACGAAATCACCGTGGTGGTGCGTAGTAAAATGTAATGGCAGAATCTTTGGACAGCGATGATGGCTTCCAGAGCCAATTTCTCTACATGTGAATATCGGAGTTCGGGTCAAGATAGACTCTTGCTCAGGTAATAGATCATTCCTCACTGTTGGGGTCCTCCTGAACTAACACCATTGCAATAGTGGAAGTGGAGGTAGCTAAGTAAAGGATGTAGTCCTTTGTATACTCTAGAGGGTGCAACAAAGGTTTGTGGGTCAAGGCATGCTTGAGGGCATCAAATGACCGTTGAGTGATGGCATCCCAGATAAAAGGGGTGTTTTTCTACAGCAACTGCATGAATCCTTTAGTTATCTCAGCGTAGTTACAAATGAAACGACAAAGGAAGTTTGCTTTTCCTTGCAAACTTTGAAGTTGTGTTAAATTAGTAGGTGGGAGTAAGGCCATAATAGCCTTAATCTTTAACGAATCCACCCTAATCCCGTCTTTAGAGATGATAAAACAAAGGAGACGACCGGATTCGACAACAAAAATGCACTTATGTGGGTTCAAGCGGATACGGTAGAACCGACATCGAAGAAAAATAGCATGTAAGTGATCAACGTGATCAGATCGATTAGATGATTGGGTAGGTAAGTCATCGAGGTAAGGTTCTATGATATGCTTGATATTGTGGAAAGCGTACGACATTGATCAAAATCTGGACCAGGGGTCAAATTTTACCTCAAAAATCAACGTTCTCGGAATTTCCTCAAAACGAACGTGAGCGTAGCCCTCATCATCATGAACCCAACGCAATTCGTTTTGTCTCAAACATACATCGGGAGTGAGAGATATCGCGATCTGTTTGTCAAGTCAAACAGGTAAAAAAAATGGGACGCTGACTATGCAATCCGTACAGTCCGTATGGATGATGATGTGGCATGTCCGTACAGGTGAAGTGGCATGAAGTATGCTGATAGGGAAGTTGGTGATGTGGCAGTCATTTATTGGTTGACATGGTCGAATCAGAAGGTGACACGTGGCATGATATTGGTCAATGGTAAGGTGCCACGTGGCCCAGTCATGGGCTGCCATGTGGCACCCCTTTATTTGGTTTTTGGTTTGTAAAATTATAATGGAGTCCACAGGGTTCGACCCTCGGACCTCCCCTCCATCGTACGCCTTCGCAAAGACCGACGGACCAATGCGCCATTATATGTTACTTAACATATATATGGGTATTAATATATATATCTTTATATATTTGTGTATTGTGCGGGGGGTCGGGTCGAGGCTTAGCCCCAGCCCGCAGTTTTCTATGTCAACCATATGAACCTTGTCCAATATATGCATGTGCAGGAATTGTATTGTAAGGCACAGTTTTATGCCGTTTCATGTGACCAACCGGGAGCGTGGGAGTAAACGATTTTTAAAAACAGTTAACACTTTTTGCCATAGCCCGAGGTCGTATGGCCCATGTGCCCAGGTGCTCGGCGATTAAGGGTTGGAGGCACCCTAACCATTCTACAGTTTGCACCATTGGAGCGGTTTCACCCGGTTCTAGGTTTTTATGCTATATATTGCGTGTGTGCCAGGTTTAATGATGAAGGGTGCATTTTGGCGAACCAGTTTCAACAAGGTTGAAGGAGGAAAATGGAGGAGGCCTAACTTCTTCATCTTTTGGCCGATTGAGGTGCTGTAAAAGCCCAGCTAGGGGTTTTTGGACGTCCTGAATCCATTGGCACTATTATAAAGGCCATTTGAAGACTTCGTTTGCAGTTGTTTAGCCATTGAAATTTCAGCAAGCTCTAGGGAGCTTGAAGCCCTCATTGATTGAGGATGTGGTTTGGTGAGCCTATGTTTTTTTTCTATGATTGAATAATCATTTTTGGCTAATTGATATGCTCTGAACACATTAGGGTAGGTTTTAGAGGATGTTGAGGACTTTTACAGGTGTTTTTTCCAAAGAGAATCTCAGGGAAGCTTATTGTTGATTAAGGTTGGTTGTCATTGATGTCAACCCTTGAAGAAAGACCCGTAGCACAAAGTTTTGGGTAATGGACCCAATAGTGTTTGATGTAAATATGACTCATTATTGTTTTTTCATGGTTGATAAGAAGTAAATAT
>SNQJ01S0171647.1:9983-20505 GCA_010110895.2 Picea sitchensis
CGATTTTGTTTACTTCTGTACATGCATGTCATGTTGATAGATAAGAACATCGAGGATGATGTTCCTTTAAGGGGGAGGGAATTGTAACACCCTGTTTCCCCCAGTTTGTAAAAATAACCATATTGGCCAAGCACTGTGGCAAAGTAAAAAATGTGAATCTATGAGGTGAATGGACCTTGTGAAAAAGGTCGATGAATGTGAATAATATATTGCAGGACTGCTAAGAGGGGATATACTGAAAAATAGACCACGATGGCTGAAGAAAGGTGGTGGAAGGCACCTAGAAAGGTGGCGTTAACTTCCACCGAAACCAATACCGTATTTGGACTTCACTGGCCCGGAGAACCAAGACCGTCTCGCTAGCCCCGAATTAAATGACTCGCTAGGATTGGTAGGTAAATGGATCCTCATGAGTAATGAGGGATGGGGGGGGTGAACTTCCCATCTGTAGATTCGTCAGGCCAGACTAGTGCGAGGGAAATCACACCACACGCAAGCTCACAAGAGGAAAAAGGTGTGAGGGAGAAGCGAGAGGGGGTAGACGTGAGGGAATAAAGAGAACTCTGGAAAATACAGAGTGAGTGATAGCAGAGAAGGGGGAGAGTAACCCTCATTCTCGGTCACTAGAAAACAGAGACGCAGTCTCGCAGCATCATGGTCTCAACTCAGGGGTGGCTAGTGGTAAATCCTATCGGAATCATTGAACCTACGGTTGGGTGGAAACGAGCACCCCTCTCATCAATTGCATCACTTCTGGTGTTTTTTCTGATAAGTGTTTTTCATCTTGTATCTTGAAATGTATATTCTAACATTTATGCTCATAAGCTGTGAAATCATGAAGGGTTTCAGTATAAGACTATATGTGTGATGTTTGATTAGAAATGGTGGTTGCATGATTTTGTTGGAAGGACCACGTATGGATTAAGTTTATAGATAGATTTGTACACACACACACACACACACACACACACACACATATATATATATATATATGTGGATATTGGATTAATTCAGACTTCAAGTCTGTTCTCGAGAAATCTATACCTTTATTCATCCCTAGGAATACCCAGAATATATCTATCCATGGAGATATCCTTCTTGGAAATCTTATCAAGAACCTGGAAAAGGATTTGAAGGCGCAATTCTTAGTAACCCTATACAAGGAAGAATAATCCTCTCGAAATCCCGAAATAACAACGTAGGGATAGGTATCGATCAACGGACGAGATTCCGTCGGAATATCTGCCTTCACTCACGACCGTTAGGTCGGAGGAAGAAGCGAGGGATTTACATGCCTTAACCCCTTTCCTTTATCTTCGTGTGTGGTGAAGAAATCGGGACCGTAGATCCCCAAGGTACGTGAGAGTATCTGGACCATTGGTTTTTCCACGTCCAGGGAGCAGTGGGAGAGTGCACAATGTGGGACCGATCTGAACCGTTAGATCTTAGTTAGAAAATCGAGCAGTCGTTGGATCTATCAAGAGATGGATGAGGGTTAATCCCTCATGAATAGGGGCAAAAGTCCCAAGGAGGAGTTCATATTAGGATTCTGGCATTCGGGAATTGGAGAGTCCGGGCACTCGACATCAGAAGTCCTGAAATAGAGAAAGTGTATTTGAGCAATCCATTTGCGGGAGGACATGTGTCATGAAATCACCCATGTTGAGGATTCAAACATCAGGAGTCATAGATGGAAGTATTTCAACTTCGCAGGTGGCGAATTCATGAGAGAATCGCAGTTTTCCAACTGAGGAGGACAGGCAACACCTTGTCATGTACACAGACCCTGTAGGAATCACAAAGGTCGAGGAAATCTTTCATGGTTTTAGAAAAGAGAAGCTCGGGATGGATAGTGTCATTTACTGCACAGAGCCTTAGCTGCAAAGGTCGCAGAGGAGAAGAAAAGGTCGAGACCTTTGATACTTAAGAAATATTCCAAGGAGAAGGAAGAGAAGCGCATGTTCAAGGAGGAGCTACAATTACTGTTAGATCAGCTGGAGCGAAATAGATCTGGCTCGTCAAAAAAGTACGTCCAGATGCGTGCAGAAGAGAGCAGAAATGGATGACAGAGAGAGACTTCATGGAGAAGTGCCGAAATCTCATGGGCCATTTGATCACACTGAGTTGTGAGGGAGTTAAGCCATAGAAGCAGCCATGGGAGAAGTTATATGGACAATGGAGACACTTTGAGATAAAAGTGGTGAACAACCGATAGCCGTTGGATCTGGTAGAGTTGCAAGGTGGTTAGGGTCGGTGCAATCCCAAAGAGGTCTGAGTTCGGGATCTCACATCTTGGGGTTTCAAAAGAAGAGAGCACGAAGTCGCGAAGTGTGAAGTGGCGAGGAGAAAAATATGAACCGCTGGATCCAGGAACAGGAGGACCGTTGGATCAGAACTCCATGGAGATATCGTAGATCAGGAGTTTGGGGGTTCGAAGGTTTTAAGGGGTCACTTTCGACCGTAGAAGTCACGAAGTGCTGAGATCCAAGGCTCATGAAAACACTTGGCACATCCATTAGGTGGGGCCCGCATGATTGACAGGTGGGCACGCGTCGCCCGGAAAGGAGTCAACACTCTGTTGACTTCTCGTGTCTTGGAGATTCGTGAGATAGGAGCACGAAGGCTCAACGCTCCAAATCGCGAGGTTGCGAGTTGCGAGAAGTGCGAAGAGGAAGTCAACCATTGCTGACTCTCGCATCTCGGGATTTCAGAGAAGAAGAGCACGAAGGCTCTGTTAGAACCCTATAAAATAGGGAATCAATGTTCTGAATGATATTTATCTTTTCAGGCATATGTTTTCGCTCATGACGCATGGCGAAGGCGGCGGAAAGCGCCCGACACTGTCCAAGCATAAGACGAGTCCCTGCTCGCAAGCTTCAAAGTGAGTTTCGGTGTATTTTCTAGCAAAAAGAATAATGGATTGGTTCGAAATGGAAAAAGTTCAATGTTGGTGGGCAAAGACAAAGTTGGTTTGTTCGCCGAAATTTGGTGAATTTGGCAAAAAATTAAAAATGGCCCCTCGGCCTTTATGCACAGTTGGGCTTGTTTATAAAAATTTAAATATTTTAACAAAAGTTATAGTGGCCTAGGGCCAACACCATTTCGCGCACCCACAGCAAACACATAAGTCAACACAGTGCAAACACCAAGCCCCAAAGCCCAGCGCCCAGCCTCGGGCACGTTACTTGACATAACATATGACTGTTGGTTTATTTAAAAGATGAATGTTCTGTTCACCACGCGAATGTGGGATATTGCCCACAGTAAATCAAAAAATATATATAGAACGCAGAGTCAAAACCCTCTGCCAGGTGTGGTGTTGAAACAGAGTCAAGTTGTCCAAACGCATGCAGAGAAGGTTATGCAGCGCACAACACGAGAGACCTTTTCTTGCTGGATTCAACTGAAAATTTCAATTGAAGAAGAATCCGTCCTGATGCAGCCAGGTTCATCCGTGTGGATGCAACCAGGGTCTGGTGATGGTCATATATTTTTCCTGAGAGCCAAAGAGATGTTCTTATATTGGAGGTTCAGGACTCCAAGTGAAATGCTCATGGTCGAGCTCGGATCAAGATTGCTTCCATAATGGATGACCCAAATGAAAAAGTTCGCTGGTGGCCTATTTACAGTGAACCAAAACATGAATGTGTAGGAAAGGTGCAACTCTCCATAAGTTGTCTGACTATCTGGAGGTAGTTTAAAGATAAAGATACAATGCTGTTTAAATCTTCAACATAGACGTGCTAAATTACATGTATGAAGAAGGAGGACATTAAGATTGAGTTCAAGAGCGGCGTGCTTAACGTTAGCCGGGAACATCGGAAGGAGAAGATCGACAGGCTCTGATTATACCATGTTTCCAAGCTGTTGTAACAGAGACACACTTAAGTCTGTCAGTATATAGCAGTAAAAAAAACCACTGAACACCTGGTACTGAGTTCATAAACATGACATATGTCACACCGACCATTTGATTTAGAGTTTGTCTATGAATTCCAATATAGTCAAGTGGTCATGAAAATTCATTTTACCATAGCATAAAAGCCGAAGCCACAGTGAATTCGAAGAATGGCCAAAGCTCAGTGAAGGATTTTGATGAGAAACAATTCCATGTATCCTTACAACGTAGACTCCAGAGTACATACAAGAACGTTGCAATGGTGAGAATGTACCAGGACAGGCTCAGAGTTAATGAGGCTCCTCGCAGGTCCCATCCCAGTTTGTAAACAGCCACCCAACTTAACAGGACATGTAGCACAAAAGGGGCTACAGAAATGTAGGCAACATGAGTCACTATATTGTAGGCCATCAAAAACCTTTGCAGGGATTCGAAGAGCTAAGCGCAAAGGAAAATATCCAAGGAATAAAGTCCTTTAGCAAAAATACCTCCATTCTCAGCCATCGCTATGGTTTGTCCCATAACATGCAGTGCAGGCTCTGAGAAAGAGCATAGAAAACTCAGGAGCACAGAAACTCCTGTCAATATGATCATAGATTGTTGGCATATAAGCCAAAGCATACAATGCTATAAGTGTCATGGAAGATGAGGTTAATTTTCTTAAAGGGTTAATGTCAGATTTTTCATATAAGATTGAAGATCTCATGGCAATGATGTTATAGATACCAATTTTACAGAGACACAGATTAAAAAGAATTCCAACTATAGAGACACAGATTAAAAAGAATTCCAACTACAAATCGCTGAGGATAGTGGCATACAGGGAACCTGATTTCGACTTGATGTCCACATATATAGGGAGCATGTTTAAGCACAGGTGGCATAGCAGTTAAGCACAGGTGGCAGAACATCATTGTTTAAAAATCATCGATCCTACAACTGGCAGCCAATCTCCAACAGAACCTCCAGCGTTCAATCTTATTGCCAACAAACTATTAACTAACTCCAGATGTCGAAGAAGCATATACCAAATCTAGTGTCCAGTCATTTGCTGTTCGATTTGTTTGAGGAAGCAATTGACAGGTGTTTATATTGTAACTTCTTTTCTATTCTTAGAGTGAAAAGTCATGAGCCCGAATCTTTGAAGGCTGGGGGGATTTTTGTTATATATAGTGATGTTAAAAACTTAATGAGGGTTCAACTGGGCTGTGAGGAGAGGCTCGACCTGTGTGAGAGGTCCAGAGCTGAGGTCTTTATTTTCTTTGCTGGGTGATGGACTGTGTATGGCCAGAGTATATTTCTCTGTATTTTTTAATGAATGATCAGAAATGAGCATGTTGTTCTCAGGATTCTTGTGTAGAGATATTGGTGATGTTTTTCCTCTTTGTTAATGTGTTTCCTATTTTCTTCACAATTTGTTTTCTGTTCCAATCACCATAAGGAAAGTAATAGGGGCAGAATTTATTATCCAATACTCTGCCTCCCGGCTTGTGGTGATATTCATATTTATCTTCTAAAAGGCTAGCTTAGGGATTCTTAAGTGCTCATTTGCCTGTCTTTTTCCTCACCTATTTATCTTCTCATCCACGCCATTTAAACTTAAATCGATCCAATGTTTCTGCTGCCTTGCCTTGTGTAACAGTATTGTCCAGATCTGATATGTGAATCACTCTTAATCGCAGACCCCATTTGCCCAATGGCTCTCCCTGCTTTCCCAAAGTAACCATCTCAAAATAAAAAACTCTATATTTTTGTTGCTTTTATAGCTAGCCTAACATCAGACCTATTACAAACAAAGTTAAATCTAATAGAGAGATCCCTCTCTGAGTCTTGGAGGGCTAGATCCAAGACTCGAAGTGGTTTGAGGTTACCTCTGTGTTTGCCTCAGCAGCCTTAGGCAAATTACAGAGTGCTAACATTTTTGGCGACTCCACTGGGGAACTTTCTCCAGAGCTGCACTTCAAGTTCAGATTTGACTTCTGATGGTGAACAGAAGCCAAACACAAGAAGGTTGTGCCATTCACCTGGCGACTCCATTGCTCAAGATCCCGTGCTTCAAAGTTCACAAGCGACTTCACTGCCGAAGAATCCAAATTTCAAAGCCTTGGTGATGCTTCAAGATGACAAGGTATGTGGAAGATCCTATGCATTGTGAAGCTATAAAATATTTCAGGGATGCGATAGCAGATTTTCAATTTGATGAGGCTTCGTTAGCAGTTGTGTTTCAGTATTGTAGATCGAAAAAATATTCTCATAAAAGTAAAATGTGTCTTCTCGAGCTAGTTGCTGAAAGACTTGCAAAAGATATTGAACCTTTGAATACTCCGGTTCAGTCTTATGAGCAAATCACATCTCCCAAACCAAAAAATATTGTGTCCTCTTCCGATTTTCTGATTGACGAACCTTTTGTTGACAAGCATAAGTCTGAAGTTAAAGAGTTGCAGTCAGGGTCTGATATTGAGGACACAGATGGGAAACTTGTCCATGTTAAAGTGCTAAAGGAATACCCGGAAAATCAACAAATAGATCATATATTTATTGACCCAGTTGTTAATTACATGGAGCTCTTTTTCAGTGTAACTGTTCAAACATGTTTTTTCTGCAAGGACCGTAGCCATCACCCGCTGCCAGTACATATTTCAGTCTTGATTTTCATCAAACATGATGATGAAGCCCAATCATGGGATCAACTGCTGGGTTGGCTTCATTGGCACTTTTTCATTACCTGATCGAAGAAGTAATTGTTGGATTAGGGTAGGTAGGATGCCAATAAGCTCATCAGAATGAACATCTTTTCTTTTTGTCTTGTCATAGCTTTATTTTCAGTTTACAGTCTGGGGGCAGCCCAATGATCAGCTGGTCGGCGAAACTCAGAGTTCATGGATTCTAAACACCTCTTTCAGAGCTATTTTCCCCAGGTGGAGCCTAATGTTAGAACCCTATAAAATAGGGAATTAGTGTTCTGAATGATATTTATCTTTTCAGGCATATGTTTTCGCTCATGATGCATGGCGAAGGCGGCGGAAAGCGCCCGACACTGTCCAAGCATAAGACGAGTCCCTGCTCGCAAGCTTCAAAGTGAGTTTCGGTGTATTTTCTAGAAAAAAGAATAATGGATTGGTTCGAAATGGAAAAAGTTCAATGTTGGTGGGCAAAGACAAAGTTGGTTTGTTCGCCGAAATTTGGTGAATTTGGCAAAAAATTAAAAATGGCCCCTCGGCCTTTATGCACAGTTGGGCTTGTTTATAAAAATTTAAATATTTTAACAAAAGTTATAGTGGCCTAGGGCCAACACCATTTCGCGCACCCACATCAAACACATAAGTCAACACAGTGCAAACACCAAGCCCCAAAGCCCAGTGCCCAACCTCGGGCTCGTTACTTGACATAACATATGACTGTTGGTTTATTTAAAAGCTGAATGTTCTGTTCACCACGCGAATGTGGGATATTGCCCACAGTAAATAAAAAATATATATAGAACGCAGAGTCAAAACCCTCTGCCAGGTGTGGTGTTGAAACATAGTCAAGGTGTCCAAACGCATGCAGAGAAGGTTATGCAGCGCACAACACGAGAGACCTTTTCTTGCTGGCTTCAACTGAAAAGTTCAATTGAAGAAGAATCCGTCCTGATGCAGCCAGGTTTAGCCGTGTGGATGCAACCAGGGTCTGGTGATGGTCATATCTTTTTCCTGAGAGCCAAAGAGATGTTCTTATATTGGAGGTTAAGGACTCCAAGTGAAATTCTCATGGTCGAGCTCGGATCAATATTGCTTCCATAATGGATGACCCAAATGAAAAAGTTCGTTGGTGGCCTATTTACAGTGAACCAGAACATGAATGTGTAGGAAAGGTGCAACTCTCCATAAGTTGTCTGACTATCTGGAGGTAGTTTAAAGATAAATATACGATGCTGTTTAAATCTTCAACATAGACGTGCTAAATTACATGTATGAAGAAGGAGGACATTAAGATTGAGTTCAAGAGCGGCGTGCTTAACATTAGCCGGGAACTGCGGAAGGAGAAGATCAACAGGCTCTGATTATACCATGTTTCCAAGATGTTGTAACAGAGACACACTTAAGTCTGTCAGTATATAGCAGTAAAAAAAACCACTGAACACCTGGTACTGAGTTCATAAACATGACATATGTCACACCGGCCATTTGATTTAGAGTTTGTCTATAAATTCCAATATAGTCAAGTGGTCATGAAAATTCATTTTACCATAGCATAAAATCCGAAGCCACAGTGAATTCGAAGAATGGCCAAAGCCCAGTGAAGGCTTTTGATGAGAAACAATTCCATGTATCCTTACAACGTAGACTCCAGAGTACATACAAGAACGTTGCAATGGTGAGAATGTACCAGGACAGGCTCAGAGTTAATGAGGCTCCTCGCAGGTCCCATCCCAGTTTGTAAAAAGCCACCCAACTTAACAGGACATGTATCACAAAAGGGGCTACAGAAACGTAGGCAACATGAGTCACTATATTGTAGTCCATCAAAAACCTTTGCAGGGATTCGAAGAGCTAAGCGCAAAGGCAAATATCCGAGGAATAAAGTCCTTTAGCAAAAATACCTCCATTCTCAGCCATCGCTCTGGTTTGTCCCATAACATGCAATGCAGGCTCTGAGAAAGAGCAGAGAAAACTCAGGAGCACAGAAACTCCTGTCAATATGATCATAGATTGTTGGCATATAAGCCAAAGCATACAGTGCTATAAGTGTCACGGAAGATGAGGTTAATGTGCTTAAAGGGTTAATGTCAGATTTTTCATATAAGATTGAAGATATCATGGCAATGATGTTATAGATACCAATTTTACAGAGACACAGATTAAAAAGAATTCCAACTATAGAGACACAGATTAAAAAGAATTCCAACTACAAATCGCTGAGGATAGTGGCATACAGGGAACTTGATTTCGACTTGATGTCCAAATATTTAGGGAGCATGTTTAAGCACAGGTGGCATAATAGTTAAGCACAGGTGGCAGAACATCATTGTTTAAAAAGCATCGATCCTACAACTGGCAGCGAATCTCCAACAAAACCTCCAGCGTTCAATCTTATTGCCAGCAAAATATTAACTAACTCCAGATGTCGAAGAAGAAGATACCAAATCTAGTGTCCAGTCATTTGCTGTTCGATTTGTTTGAGGAAGAAATTGACAGGTGTTTATATTGTAACTACTTTTCTATTCTTAGAGTGCAAAGTCATGAGCCCGAATCTTTGAAGGCTGGGGGGATTTTTGTTATATATAGTGATGTTAAAAACTTAATGAGGGTTCGACTGGGCTGTGAGGAGAGGCTCGACCTGTGTGAGAGGTCCATAGCTGAGGTCTTTATTTTCTTTGCTGGGTGATGGACTGTGTATGGCCAAAGTATATTTCTCTGTATTTTTTAATGAATGATCAGAAATGAGCATGCTGTTCTCAGGATTCTTGTGTAGAGATATTGGTGATGTTTTTCCTCTTTGTTAATGTGTTTCCTGTTTTCTTCACAATTTGTTTTTTGTTCCAATCACCATAAGGAAAGTAATAGGGGCAGAATTTATTATCCAATACTCTGCCTCCCGGCTTGTGGTGATCTTCATATTTATCTTCTAAAAGGCTAGCTTAGGGATTCTTAAGTGCTCATTTGCCTGTCTTTTTCCTCACCTATTTATCTTCTCATCCACGCCATTTAAACTTAAATCAATCCAATGTTTCTGCTGCCTTGCCTTGTGTAACAGTATTGTCCAGATCTGATATGTGAATCACTCTTAATCGCAGACCCCATTTGCCCAATGGCTCTCCCTGCTTTCCCAAAGTAACCATCTCAAAATCAAAAACTCTATATTTTTGTTGCTTTTATAGCTAGCCTAACATCAGACCTATTACAAACAAAGTTAAATCTAATAGAGAGATCCCTCTCTGAGTCTTGGAGGTCTAGATCCAAGACTCGAAGCGGTTCGAGGTTACCTCTGTGTTTGCCTCAGCAGCCTTAGGCAAATTACAGAGTGCTAACATCAAGATTTCAGAGGAAATAATGCCTTTTTACTGAACAATGTCGATGGGTCAGATCTGCCAGGAGCACCTGTGAATGGCAGAATGCTGAAGCATTATATTCCTCCCCAGTAAGAGTTTTGAAGAAACCACTCTCCATTGTACATACCGGTTTTAATTTTCAGTATTTACTCGCATTTTCCGAATGAAGGACGGTGGTCAGTTGTTGAAGCCCGAAGAGAAGGCCCTAAGCTGCTGATCACTGTTCTCCAAATACTTTTTGTAGAATTAGACCAATGAAGATTACTAGACAGATTGTTTCAGGATGACAAGAAAACTGGATTCTTGGCACTTAACAGGGCAAGTGCCATCCCCATGTGGAGCCGCCTGTTATCACCCCATAAATTATGGGAATCAACTCATGACTTGGATATTATCTGTATCTGGTGATATTGTTGACAAATGACATTTCATTCCTTCAAATAATTTGTCAAGAAAAAGAAAAAGGAAAAGAAAAAGAAAAAGAAAAGAAAGGAAAAAGAGGGCATAAAAGAATGGAAACAAAGCCCCATGCAATAACAGTGACTTAGTCATACCTTTCAAGCATGGCTTAGTCCTTTTAAATTTTCAATGTT
>SNQJ01S0171648.1:0-15262 GCA_010110895.2 Picea sitchensis
TGCTCTAGTATGTAGTTGCTTCACCTATATTCCACTTACTAGCAAAAGCACTAGAAAGCCAATTTTGTAATAGTTCACCGAGAAAGATGGATTTGAAAATAGAATAGGAAACCTCTGTAAAACTTATTTTACAAAGGTTTCTTAATGGTAGAGTCTTTTACAAATGTCCACAAGGTAAGTATTTTACGAGATTTATGCTCCAAGAAAGAATTGAAGCATGAGTGTACTAGAACCAAAATCTAGCATCGATGTGCCATAGTAAAAATGAAGCACCGAATATACTAAACATTGATAATTAAAAAATAATTTATTACTAATAATTACTAATTATTCAACCCCCAAAGCAATGATGAATAACATGCTTAATATTGAATGAGTAAAATCACAAATAAATCAACCAGTTCTTTAATCGTGAAATATAGTGGAAAGTTGGGGACAAATAGGGACATCATTTTTGTACTAAGGAGGTGTTGATGTAGGAGAAATGCCCCGTGCCAACATGAGGGAGGATTTCCCAATGGTAGGTCCCAATCAGACATGCTATCGTTTGGTATGGAAATCTCCACCGGCATGTGGGCCCAATTGTTGCTAATTAAATGGGTTGCTCTCCGAAGAGAGACTTGCTCATTTAATCTAATCTAAATCCTAACTGCAACTCCAAAATACTATGCACATGTAGTCCTATTCTAACTTCTAACTATTCCTAATCGAGCCAACTTATCTAGCAAAGTATCATAATTATCCGAAGCTTCTCGTGATGAAGTTTATCTTATCTGAAGCTCCTTTCTTCCAATGTGTGGCTAGAGGGATTTTAAAAAATGGCTGTTGGAGGGGTTTTCAAAATAGAACCAGGGCCAAATACCTATAACTCGGGAGCACAAGTTTATGGAGGTTTCTATATCGGGGAGTTTCTTCCTGCAATCCTTTCCAGTTAGTGCTATTTCTTCTTTCAGTTTAGATGGTCCACCATTATAGTTTTTAGTTTATTGTTCTTTTTGGTACTGAACTGGTGGTCGCCTTCTCGAGGGGTCTCTACCATTTTCTGTTCTAGTTTTCTACCTCTTCTATAGCTTAGCAGTGTCTCCTCTTTAGTAGTGGCCCTTTTCTAGTCGTGAATCAAGTCGGTTTTCGTCAATCTTTTAGTCTTTAGGTGGTATGCAGGTGGCTGTTTTAACCTAACCAACCTTGTTCTCTTTATTACCTCCTTTATTGCTATTCTTGGAAATTGGGTATTGCTCGTCTTGGAACTAAGAGGTATTAATGTTGTTAGTTGGAACTTTTAGGTGGAGCACAGGTGGCTTGTTATATTTAAACTAGTTTTTTTCCTCATTTACTCTCCTTTTAATGTTTTTCTTGGTAACTGGGGTGCTTGGTCTCTCGGAGTTTGAGTGGTTATTTAGTGGAGCCCAGGTGGCTCACCCATGGCCCCTACTTGGTTGGCGAATATTGATGCTGACATAAGGGCATTAATGGGAGAGGATGATGAAGGCCTTTGGCATGAGGAAGGTCTTTTCACAAAGGTGGATACCTTGGGGGAGCGTACAAACAAATTAACTCATTCTTCCTTTTCTCCAACTGCTCCACCAGCTTGTTCCCTTAGCATGCTTACTCGTGAAGCACCCTCTTTCACATACTTCCTTCCGGGCTTGACAGATTCCATTTTGGAGGTGGAGAAGCTCTCTGCTGTGAGCAGTCCAAGAGATGAATTCATAGATGTTGGCAACACAAGTTCTTGAAAAAAGGTGGTTAGAATTGTTCTTTCACCACAAAAAAGTCGCAGACAATGGAAATCAAACAAGGTGGTGAAGCAAATGGTTTTAGGGTCCGATATAGGTCTGGAGGAGATTTGCAGAATGAATTTATATGGCCTGGTTGGGAGATTTTCCTACAACAACTTGTGTAATACGCTGCTCCCTATCTAGTTTGAACAAGTTTGGTCACCCCTATTAGGATATACTCCAAAGGTTTTATACTTATCTAAAGGATGGTTCGACTTCTTGTGTAATTCATCGGAAGACGCCTTGCTGCTACTGGATAGTAGGTGGGTTAATAGAGGTAACAATCTTATGTTAAAATGATAGAGGGTTTCTTTTGATCCAGTGAAAAAGTATTTGTCTCTTAGACATATGTGGGTGATTTTACCTGGATTACCATTGAAACTTTGGAACGATGAAGTATTGGAGGCCATCGAGAACTCACTTGGTAAGTTTATCATGGTTGATAGAGAATCTCTTTCCGCTACCTCTAGGAAAGTTGGTAGGATTCTGGTCAAATTGGATATTCACCTCGGGCTTCCGGAAGTCATTGAGATCGAGTGGAGGGATCGTCACATTCTTTAGTTCCTGGACTACTTAGGCATTACTTTTAGATGCAGTTTTTGCCGAAGCACTAGTCACCTGAGGCGAGACTGTAAAGGCTTCTTAGTTTAAGAAAAGGAGCCTGAAGATACAAACCGTTTAAGTGGTTCACCTGACTCTTGTCCGAGCACTGTTTTCTACAGTAACGAGCCCTTCCACTTTTCATAGGAAGACTCCAACTAGACAAAGTCCTTGGGTTTGCTGATGGGTAAGTTAAAAACACATTGCCATGCACTTTTTTCTTCTCTGTCATTGTGGGAACGAGATGCTCTGAATGCTTCCGATTGGCTCAAGCTCACCACTACCAAAGCTGACATGTCCCCTATAGTTGACAGGGGGGTTAGTGTTCCTACTGGCTTGAGTACTGAGCGTCATCTTTTTAAGGTTTCCCTGCCGGTATGTCATTCGGGGTTGACTCTTTTACTGTTCCTGTTAATCAGGCCGAGTCAAGTTTTAAGGTTATCTCGACGGTTCACTCCCTGGTTACTACTATTCCTAGTCCGTCAGATCACTCTCTCGGGTCTCCTTGTCCTCTGGTTGGAATTTATTCTTCTCCACTTGGCTACCGGGAACTAGACGAGGATGAAACCTGTCTTACTACAGCCCTTGACTCGTTATTACCCTTTATACGTGATCAAAACTCCACTGTTCAACTGCCTGTTTATCTTGGTAAATCTGTTCTAGACCCTGCTACTGGTGATGGGGAGGCTAGCTCATCATGCTGTCACGTTGAAGGGGATGGGAAGGATTTCGCCTGGTCTAGGGGCTTGGGGATAGAACACTTGTTGGTAAAGACTAGGAGTGCCCAGAAAAAGTTTTCAACCTTTTCCTCTTTGGAAAATAACCCTCATATTGCGACTGGTGGTGGGGCACTTAGAGCATTGAAGGCCCTGGCTTGACCAAAATAATGATATTGATCTCCCTCAACCTTAGGGGGACTGGAGCCACCCTAAAATCATCCTCTGTTCATTGTGTTCTGGATAGAAGACACCCTAACATAGTTTTTTTACATGAAACTTTGGTTCATTCCGAAAAATCTAGAACTTTCATGCATGCTTTACATCTGACTTGGTTTAGCTGTGCTGTCAATTCGGTTGGGAATTTAGGTGGATTGTTGGTTACTTGGGACCCAAATTTATTTGATATGGTTTCATTTCTTACCCGTGGTGGAATTTTATTGATAGGGGTCTGTATAGCTAGAAAAAGGGAGATTTCCTTACTTAATATCTATGGTCCTTGATTGGAGCGAAAAAAGTTTTGGAACCTGCTGGCAGATTCTGGTTTGTTATCTCTTAAAAATTTAATCATTGCGGGGATCTCAACTTGAACTTATCCTTGGGTGATATTTTGGGAGGTTCTTCCATTCTAGGGCCTTTGGCCGGTTTTTTCAAAGCATACTTTCAAAATAGTAATCTGATTGACATTGAACTGGGGAAGGTTGTCCCTACTTGGCGGAATGAACGATCTGGTGTAGCCTTGAATGCAAAAAGACTAGATAGGTTCTTCATCTTTGAAGAAATTCTTTCGTTGGTTGGAATTTATAGGTTCTGGGTGGAATTTCCTTTCGTGTTGAATCATGCTCCAGTGTTAATTCAGTTGGAAATTACACCACTTTTTAAGGCTTATCCTTTCAAGTTAAATTCTCAATGGCTCTTGGACGAGGATTTCATAGTTATGGTTCAAAATCTTTGGAATGATCCAAAATTACTTTGTGAGGGTGGAAAACAGAGAAGGTTGGTCTGGAAACTCAAAGATTTAAAGAAAAGCCCAAAACAATGTGTAAAGATTCGTAATATCAAGGCAAATTCTCACATGAGGAAGCTGAAGGAAGAAATAAAATCCATGCTGCAAAACTTTTTGGAAGGATCAAGATTACCAGAGGAGGAATCTCATTTAAAAAATCTTGAGCAAGAAAGGAACATGTTACTACATGAAAAGGAAGAACTCTGGAGACAACACAGTTGGGAAATATGGATCCACAGTGGTGACCAAAACACAAATTTTTTCCATAATTTTGCAAATTTCAGGAGGAATGGCAAGTTTGTTTGGGATATTAGAGATGATGTGGGGATATTGAACAATGGTCAGGAAAAATTAAAATAAGAGGACGTGAACCACTTTAATTTCTTTTTCAAAGCGCTAGATACTCCTTCCACAAGTGATCAAGTTAAAGTGGCAGGTCTTTTCTCTAGATTGGTAACTGAAGCTGAAGCAGAAGCTTTGTTTATTCCGATAAACTTAGGGGAATTAAAATAATTTTTAGCCAGTTTCAAAGTGGATAAGAGTCCAGGGTCAGATGGCTGGACAATTGATTTTTTTATTCGATTATTTGATCTAGTTGAGGGGGGATCTCCTAGATATGGTGGAAGAATCGAGATTAAAAGGTATTATTTCTGGAGGCTTAAACTCAAATTTTCTAGCCTTAATCCCAAAAGTGAACAAGCCTCTCACCTTTGGGGATTACAGACCAATATCTCTATGTAACCTCTGTTACAAAGTCATTTCAAAGATTATAGCAAATCAGATAAACCTGATTCTGTCCAGATCACTTTCTGAGGAGTAGTTAGGGTTTTTGCAAGGTAGACAGATCCAAGATGCCATTGGAACGATACATGAGTGCCTCCATAGCATTAAAAAAAAGAAATCAAAAACATTAGTTCTAAAACTGGACCTTCAGAAGGCCTATGATTGCATAAATTGGGACCTTCTAAAGATGATCCTACTACAAGTTGGTTTGGGTAACAGGATGACCAATTGGATTATGAGCTGTGTTGTTTCCTCATCTTTTGCA
The DNA here is from genome assembly GCA_010110895.2 of Picea sitchensis. NCBI lineage: Eukaryota > Viridiplantae > Streptophyta > Pinopsida > Pinales > Pinaceae > Picea > Picea sitchensis. Next base: position 5,149 of record SNQJ01S0171648.1, read on the forward strand.
GTTTTACTAAATGGACAGACCACATATTTCTTCAAAAGTGGAATAGGATTACGACAAGGGTGCCCTTTATCCCCTTTGCTTTTTACTCTGGTAATGGAAGGACTAAGTTTGTTTTTAAAGGAAAGCCAATGGGAAAGGAAGCTGACCGATATCAAAGTTTCCAGGACTATAAACATTCTCCACATTTTGTTTGTTGATGATGTGATAATTATGACCAAAGCCACTCTGAGGGAATGGTGGGAGATTGATAAGATTATTAAATATTTCTGCTTGGCATCGAGGCTTCAGGTAAATGGACCTAAAACTACTTTTCTCCAAGAAGGCTTGTTGGAGCTGGAATTAAGTCCTTACAAATCCTTGTTTCCTTACACTTTTTCTGATCTAGTAACGAGTTTCAAATACCTTGGTTACTATCTAAAGACTGGGCCACAACTAGTTGAATATTGGAGTTGGATGTTAAAAAAATGGAAAAAAAGATCGGTCTTTGGTGTTATAGGTGGCTATCCATGGGAGGATTTTACACATTATTAAAGTTTGTTTTATAAAGACAACCTGTATACCGGATGTCTCTGGAGGCCATTCCCTTATCCGTTTTAAATAATCTGAGAAAATTGGTGTTTAATTTTATTTGGAAAGGAAATAGTGAGTCAACCCACTACCACCTCTACAAGTGGGAACAACTTACTTTACCAAAGAAATATGGTTGTTGGGGTCTTCGAAACATATTTTAATTTTATAAAGCCTTGGATGGGAATTCACTCTGGCGAGTATTAATGTGTGATGGAATCTAACATAAAGTTATAAAGGATAAGTAACTTCCCCATACGACTGTTAAAAATTGGTTTAGATCCCCAACCTTCCATCAAAAGGCGACCTCAAGAATTTGGAGTGGTCTTTTGAAATCAATCCACTTGATCACTCATTGGCTAAGTTGGATTCCAGGCTCGGGTCAAGTCATTGTTCTTGGTAGAGACAAGATCTTAGGGGTGGGAGATAAGTCTTTGGTCTCCTGTAATATTTTGTCAAAATTAAGACAACGAAATATAATCTCTCTCGCACAAGCTAGGAGGCTTACCGATCATCAACCCTCTTCCTCTTTATGGGTTAGCAACAATGAGTTGGGATTTTCTGGAGACATTGCTGTAGAATGAGACCAATTTATATGATCTCTTATTGATTCTGGCGCCTACTTATAGGATTTAGAAGATGAACTATTGTGGATTAGTGGAGATAACTCTAGATATCTTACAGTTAAAAATATTTATTGGGATTTAATATCTACTTAGGGTCTGTCGAAAATTGGAGGATGGAGGTAGTCAATCTGGAAGTGGGACATCCAACTAAAAATCAAACTTTTTATATGGCTGGCAGCTGAAAGAAAAATTCTAACTTAGGATACTCTTCAATTAAGAGGCTAGGAAGGTCCCAGTCACTGATATCTTTGTAAACAAGATAATAAAAACATCAATCACCTTTTTTTACACTGCATTTTAACCAAATTGGTCTGGGAGAGAGTGGTTGTTGGACATGGATATAAAAATTGCTGGAAAGGGAACACTTTGTTCGATTGCTTCAAGAATTGGGTTGAAGACAAGACTGTCCCATCTTTGATAATTGCATACATCTGTTGGTTTATTTGGATAGACAGGAACAAAGATTTATTTGAGGAGAGTATTCCCTCTATCCACTCAATGATTTATAAGACTGGTTTTTCAAAAAAGAGTCTTGGCACCTCTTAAAGATAGACCCCTGAGAGACACTGATCCCACAACAAAGGAATACAACAATTTCTTGGTTTGATGGGGCGACCTAGCTTGATGGAATCAAATGTGGAGCGGGAGGACTCTTACAAACTCTAGATCTATCTTTCTTTAGATGGGTTTATAATTGTGGAGGAGGCACAAACACATGAGCATAGTTATTGGGAGTTTGGGAAACTCTCTTGTTGGCATCTCATTTGTCATTTCATCGACTACAAGTTCTGGGTGATTCTAAAGTTGTTATTGATTGGTTGTCCAATAGAGGAAGGCTCCAGGCAAGTGCAATTGAGGGTTGGAAATCCATAATCAAGGATTTAATCAAACATTTTCATGCCATCAGTTTTGAACATATCTTTAGAGAATTTAATATGGAAGTAGATCTTCTTTCAAAGCAGGCATTAAGAGAACTAGAAAGAAGAATTACATATTAACTCTGGACCAATGGCATTGAAGGACTTAGGAGACATCTCAATATTCACTAGTCATTAGCTTCTTTCAGTGTTTTTCTGGTTTTTATCAAGTCCTCTTGAGCCAATTTTCACATATCTGTTTCAACTTTTTGTTATTTTGAAGAACTTTGTCTAAGATCCACGTGATATCTTTTGTTATGAACATTGCTAATGTTTAAAGGACCATGTTCTTAGTTCCTTTGTGAAGCATACTAGTCATATTTCTCTTGTACCGATCCTAGATATGGATTGAAAGATGTAAAAAAATTATATTTTACTAATATAATTGAGAAAATTTTCTGTTGGAAAGAAAACTACTCCTAATCTAACAATAACCAAAATCAATTGTAGGCATATAGTTTTACTTTTGGAAACATAAAGAATTCATATTTATCAATAATAAACCATACTAACATACCCATATGCCTATAGATGACAATGAATATGTCCCTACAATTGAGTTCATAATCCATTCATAATTATTTCCTACTGAAACATTTGCCAAAAGTGACAAATTGCTGCAGAAAACAATCAATCAACAATAGTGCACTATTGCACGAATAGACCATGAATCAACTCTTCCTTATATTCTTCTTCTGGACTCTTCTTTTTATCAGTACCCGTGTCATTGGGACTCCTCGCCTCCTCATGTATTCCTGTCAAAGCGACAATAATGAAAATATATAAATTCTTTTATATTGGAGTAAAAGAAGAGATTTTGACAACTGTATTAATTAAAATATGAGAATTTTTTGATGTCAATTAGGAAAAATAAATTGATATTGTTCCTTAAGTCCCTATCTTTCCAATGAGATCTTGTTTTCCTAATTTGGCCTTCTGAAACTCGAGTTATGGGCTGCGAAAAATGCGTGGCCAATATCCAAGCAAAATCGTGCCTCCTCTTTTCTCAAATTTTATGGGAATTTTTGTTGTTAATTTGGCACATATAATTCTTCTAACATGTTCTTCACTCCTTCAACTTTCCAATGAGCCCTATTGCACCCAATTCAACCTTCTAAAACTCAATATATGCCCCCCGAAAGTGAGCGCTCAACAACCATCGATCTCATCTTAGGGTAAATCATGCTCGTTGATCTTATAAGTTTAATCATTTATCCCACATGCACGGTGGGAAGTGATTCCAAGTGGTTTATGATGTTTTTCCCTCCCCACGTTATTTGTATGTGGAGTTAGAAGAGGTATGCAGTGTTGAGCTTGCGTTTTCTTTTGACTTGAAATCCATATAGAAAATAGAATAATAAAAAAATAGCATAAATAACCTTGTGCGTGAAAATATGAAATCCAAAAAGTAATAAAATAATCCAAATAATCAAAATCATGTCTGAAAAATAAGAATCCCAAAAATTATGAAAATAATGAAAATCGTGTCCAAAAATTCTGGAAATAATAAAGTAACCAAAATCAAAATCTCCGAGAAGGGGTTTTGCAGGAAGTCAATATTAGAAGGTGTTACGGTAGAGGGGGGTTCAAAAACATTAACCGAAAGTGAAAAACCAAAGATGAAAACTTGAAAGGCATGTGGTAGAAGGGTTTCGAAAACGATATGCAAAGGTGTTCGGGAAAAATTCTTGAAATGGTAAGGCTGAAAAAGATTCCACGAAATGGTAAAATCCCGAAATATAATAAAATAATATAAATTAATAAAATAATCCAAAATTCCATGTTCAAAGGGTGTTCTTTTAAAGAGTGTTGCAGGTAAAGTCTTGTGGTAAAAATGTCCAAAGGTAAAATCCTGAACGTGAATTTCCAAAAGGGAAAACCTGAAAGATATGCGGGACGTAGAAGCTTGAAAGGTATGCAGGAAGAGTGTTTCGGGAAACCAATGTTCGAAAGGTGTTTGAAAAAATCTTCCAAAATGGTAAAAACCCAAAAGTCAAATCCTGAAATCAACACGTGGGAAGAATGAGTCCGAAAGGCATGTGGGTTTCAGATTTTGGGAAGACCATGAAAAAGTGCTAGCTTGAAATTCCGATAGGGCGAATCCGATAGCCTTGTTGGTTTTAGGAAAATATGTGAGTGTGAATGTTGTGAGGTCAACCTGATGAGTGAAGTCCCGATAGATAAATCCCGATGGGTAAAGCCCTATATCAAATTTCTAAAGGATCATGTCTTAAGTATGATAAATAATAAAATAAAATAAAATTATGAATACAAATTTGAAAAATAAAATAAAATAAAGTAAAATGAAAATAAATAAATAATAAAAATAACCTGAATTAAAAAAAATAATAAAATACAAGCTTAGGGACTTTGGGATTTCGGGAAAAAAAATGCATAATGTGTAAAATGCAAAAGTCCTATGGTGAAAGTAATTCCCCAATGTAATTGTAATTCCCCACAATGATTTCTAGAATAAAATAATAAAATATACACCTCATGGCACATGTTTGATGATAAAGTCCCAATGAGGAAAGTTCCAAAAGGGGAAAGTCTGATGATAAAGTCTCAAAAGAGAAAGTTCGCGAAGGTAAAAGTTTGAGGATAAAGTACCGAAAGGAAAAATTATCAAAGGTGAAATTCTGATGATAAAATCTCGAAAGGGAAATTTCTTGATATGGTAAATCCCACATGGAATAAAATAATAAAAATAAAATATACACGAGATTCTGGAAACAAAAAATTCAAAACCATGGACAAAATGAAAATAAAAATAAAATCAAATAAAAATAAAAAGTAAAAGGAAAAAACAAAAATAAATAAAATGTAAAATTAAAGATAATGAAAATACAATAAAATACAACTCTTGCATAAAATAAAATACAACTCTGGGATAAAATAAGATAAATAAAAATATGTACAATCTCATATATACAAAAATAAATCTAGATGGGTAACATAAGGCTGATTTTTGAATTTGGATCAAGGTTCCAAATGTGGGTCAAGGTTTCGACTGCAAATCAAAGTTCGACATCTAGATCAAGGTTCCACACCTAGAAATCCAGGGAATCTGAAAAAGACATATTATGATAATGTGATAATTAAATAGAAATCACATATATGGGTATTGAAAAATTCATCGATGGCGAGGCTGAATGAGATTGAATCTCGGATAAAAAAAATAATTTCAATTACAAATGAAAATCAAGGTTTCGGGTAAGACAAGTGGCATGTAGTGACTTGGTAATGTGAGTTCAAGTTTCTATCAACGTATTCCACGATTTCACATCCAACATCTAAGTTGGGGAGATAGGTACTTGGATGATAAAAACTTTGGATGTTTGGATTTTGAATGCTAGAGTCAATGATGATCAAGATCTGATTATGTCTGGTCGAGATGAATAAGATTAAGGGCTTCCCATATGCATTTCAAAGTTGAAGAAAACATATAAATAAATTCAGGTTTCCATCTCTTTTTGTTAGTTGGAGGCTTTTCTCTTGAGTTTCCTGTTTTCTGTGATCAAATGCACATGATCATTCTTCCTTGACTTTTCACAATATTGCTCTTTTGTTTTGGCATGATCCTCTTGAGAAATTGAAACAACATAAGTATCTTGCATAGGAAATGAGTTTGCAACCCCATCATTGCAACTATAGGAAAAATTGACTTTGTTATATAAGGAGAAAGACACTAATAGGTTATAAAATCTACATTCTTTCCCCTTGCCATTTTACTAAAAATCTATGAAAGAGAGCTTGGCTTGTTCAAAAATGAGGAAATAAAAAGGATTTACTTAGAAGAAATCATGTATGATATTGGCTTTTTATGAACAATTTTCTACTATAAACGAATGTCATGAAAGATCTATAGAAATGTTTTCCTTGCTTGTATCTAATCCAAGGTAATATATCAAACTCTTGGAAAAGATTAAAGATCCTCTGATTCTAGTTATGGATTTTAAACTGAGGAATCTGATTAACACATGAGAGCTTGAGCATGAATATGCCAAATTGTCAGTCCTCACAAAGACTACGGTAGAAAAAGATGCCAACAAAGACCCACTATCCGTAGCATCCTTCGACACTACTTTCATTATGAAAATAGAATGAAACCTCAAGAATTTGTTTCTTCAAAATGAAGAAAAGGATGTTAGAATTTGAGAGTTGGAGGAACAACTTAGACATGCAAAGAAGGATGAAGGAGGACTTAGAGAATTCAATGCATGTGCACAATGAAAGGCCCAACTTCTCTTTTTAGCTCAAATTAGTCCTTTTCTTTCTAGGAATAAAATGAATTTTATCAGAGTCAATACTTTGTTTAATGAACTCAAGAGCAAAAATACTTAAAGTAAAAAATATAGGTAATCTAAAAGGACAAATTTCTGCTCTATATACCCTAACGTTGAAACATTGGTTGTCATTGATGTCAACCCTTAAAAAAGTCCGATAGCCCCAACAATATGGTTATGGAACCCGTAGTTAATCAAGGAAAAAGGTCATGAAGGAAGGTGTAAATGTAGGTAACTCACTCATGGATGGATATTCCTCATCATTCCATTTCCAGTGATAGGTTGTATGCCACGTAGTTCTTCATGGTTGAGGAATTATGGCCTTGTGAAGTTATAAGCCCCAAAGAATGGTCAAGAAGCCCCTAGTTAGCTACACGTATTTAATGAAAGGGTAAAGTGGTTGTATCAAGAAAGTTAAGAAGCCCTTAAGTTTAAGGAAAGAGGTTACCCAACAAAAGTATAAATACACCTCAAGGAGTCATTCACAAGTACATTCACTCATTCATTATATTGAACATCTTCTAGTGAACTAGTGATCTATTTGACAAGTTTGCAACAATGAAATATGAGGTAGTGATGAGTGAGAAGTGCAGAGTTTTAGGAGTTACAGAGAAGAGATAATTTGACTGAGGAAACCCTAGTTTGGTTGACCCCAATGGGTCAGACCACTAGTGTCGCGTGAGGCATCCTTGTGGGTTGCTTAGGGCTCCTTATGCGAGGTCCCACGTGACAATATGTCTTAGTCCCGTGAGGAAAAGACATATTTTGGGGTAATGCTAGTACCGGTTCCATGAAGTCAAAAGTAAAGTTACAGGTAAGATCTACTGTGTATCAAGTCAAATACAAAGGTATAGGTATTCTTATGTGGTTGTTGTGAAGGTTATACTTGGTTATGATATGATACATGTTTGAGATATGTTTGGGTTGGAACATGATTGAGGTACATCTTGGCTACATGGTTGATTGAGGTATACTCTTGTATGACATGACTGTTATGGTTTATCTTTGAGATGTGGATGTATGGTTAATGTATGTACTTGATGTATGGTGGCATATGCATGAGGTACATGCTTGGGTTCTTTGAGGCACTTCATTGATGATATGGTATAGGTCTATGCATGATTAATGCTATGATATATGGTATTGGTTTTGCATGTGATTGATGCTCTAATACATGGTACATTATTAGCTACTCATCATTGATGTTTTGATATATACATTTGGAATATCTTATGGTACATGATTGATGCATGTTATACTACATTTGATGGTACACAATTGATGCATGGTATGGTGCAGGATTTGGTATAGTAGGTTGATGATATAGTGACAGTGACAGGTTAGATATAGTAACAAGTTGACAGGTTACAGGTTGATGTGACAAAGGTAGTGACAATGACAATGACAATGACAGTGGTAGTGAAAATTGGTCTACATTTATATTTCAGGGCAAAAGGATGGGGCAAGGAAAGGGGTTTGTAGCCTCCTTCCGGTTGGTACTAGAGAACACAGGGATTTGGAGATTCCTTCAGGTTGGAGCTTGCAAATTAGGGGGTTATAGCATCCTTCTGGTTGGAGCTAGAGAATGATTTGTATCTTCCTTTAGGTTGGATATTGTAAATATGGGGTTGTATCCTCCTTCTAGTTGTAGCTGGAGAATTGGGAAATTGGTGCTTCCAATGAATGTACTCTTTTGATATATAGGAAAACCATTCCGTGGTTTTCTCGCATTTGGGTTCCCACGTAAATTCTGCTGTACTGTGTTTTTGTGGATGTCTATTTTGCTCTATTGATTTTTATTTCTCATGATATATTGATGATATACTGGTGATGATGTTAATGCTTACATATTGTGGTTAAAAGTGATAATAAATTGCTCATACCGATTCAACCCCCTCTCAGTATTCCAACAATTGGTATCATAGCATGTCCTTCAAGAATCAGTCTAACCACTAGAAGGAGATCATGGAATACTCTAAGATTGGAGTACCATAGTTTGATGACCATAACTATGCCTTCTAGAGTAGAAGGATGAAAACACATGTTCAGACACAAGGATTTGACGTCTGGCGAGTAGTTGTAGATGGATACATTGCACTGGCCACTCCACGAACATACAAGGTTGGAAATAAACTTGAAGAAAACAATTCAAGGGCATAAAATTGTATTCTAAATGGTTTAACTGAATCAATACATGTCAAGGTTATGCACCGTGAATCCGCAAAGGAAGTCTGGGACAAACTTCATAATATTTACGACGGTGATGCCAAAGTAAAGGGAGATAAACTTCAAACCTTTAGAGCCAAGTTCAAACAATTGAATATGAAGGAAGACGAAGGCATTGTAGCCTATTTTCTACGGGTTGATGAAATAGTCAATGCTATTAAATTTTTGGGAGAAGAGATGAAATAAATAGTCATTTTTCAAAAGGTACTAAGGTCACTACCTATGAGATATGACCTAAATATTTCAGCCCTGGAAGAAAGGGAAGACCTAGCTACATTGAACATGGACGAGCTACACAAGATACTCATAGCTTACAAAATGAGGATAGAGAAAGATAATCCAATCACAAAAGAAGCATGGTTCAAGGCATCCAATAATTAAAAGAAGAAAAACAAGAAAACGTCAAAATCAGATTGTAGTTGCAGCGAAGATTCAAAGGAAGATGAAGAAATGACAAACTTCATGAGAAATCTTAAAAGGGGAATCGACAAGTACAAATGTATGCTTCCATTAAAATGTTTTAATTGTGGTGGTATTGGTCATTTTTCTTCTAAATATCCTTATGATAATAATAAAAATAACAATGAAGAAGAAGATACTAAGAAGAAAAAGAAAATCCAAAAGGAAGACAAGAGAAGGAAAAAAAATAAAATCTTCAAGAAAAAATTATACTCAAAAGAAGAAAACTCGTCATCAGAAGAGGATGATGATAGTGACAATGATTCATAAAGAGTACTCTTCATGGCAGTAGATGATGATAAAGAGCACTCCGAAGAAGAAGGCGCGGTCGATCTCAGAGCAAAATTAATCAATGCCTTAGAAGAACTAGGGAAAGAAAGAAATAAAATCAAGTCAATCAAGGAAAAGTTAAAGAAGAAGGAAGGATATCAAAATTCCAACTCAGAATAAGTCAAGCAAATGATCATGAAGTTAAAAATCTAGGTAGAAGAAGACAAAAGGATTGAAGAATCACTCATAAATTAGTTGGAAGAAAAGGAAAAGATGATTGAAAATTTGGATGCAGAAATAGTCGCTCTCAGAAAATATCTTCAGAAGAAAGAAATACAACAGAATATCTCCAAAATACTGGATGAGATCATCATTAGTAAAAGGACATACTATGAAATATCCAGGCTGGGATACAACCAGACGCAAAATGAGAAAGGTTCCAGCTCCAAGAAAATAGAACAAGAAGTAGAAAAAAACACATATGCAGAAATAGTTAGAGTTACTCAAGAAGATCACAGAGGAATTGGACCACCTAGAATATTCAGAACATAGAACCAAAAATCAATAATATCTCAAGAAAAAGAAGGTTTCATAAGAACAACACCATTCATAAGATCTCATACATCCAGGTATCAAACTATTTTTCTCGGTTTATGTTATTCTTGTAACAATTTTGGTCACAAAGATGAAAACTGTAGAGCCTATGCCAAGAACATAAGAAACTATGAAGGCTATTCAAACAAAAATCATCCCAGAAAGTCAC
>SNQJ01S0171652.1:0-20504 GCA_010110895.2 Picea sitchensis
GCCTATCACCATCCATTTCCCTCCACAATACCCATTCTAGATGGTGAAGATGGTGGTCTAGGGTACCCTAAAGAGTCTATTAAGTTAATATATGAATTAGGTAGACGTTTAGGTGTATTTTAGAGTGTTTTAGTGATTTTATGACACTTTTAAAGTGTGATTTAATGCTATGGGCGAAACTCACTTCAGCCTAAAATGTGTTGATTAAGTTTACAAATGAAGAGGCATTAACACATATATGCTATGTGAGAGAAAATCACTAAATGCACAAATAGATAGCTTGAAAAGTAAAGAAGCAAAATGTAAGGGCAAGAACAACTTTCCAACCAAAAAATTAAAGACAAACACATTTATCTTATGATTAAGAGCATTTAGATGTGAACGTTGAGTGTGAGAAAGAAAATTTATGCGTTTCCCTACACTATCAACTTATCAATGAAATTACTTCCAATATGTGGCAAGTGGCCTTAATAGATCATATCATGAAGGAAAAACACCATTCACTTATTGAAGAATTTAAACATTTAGGGTTAGATATAAGCATCTAAGATAGAGACTAAACTTTAAGGAGCTTAAGTATGCAAATAGATCTAGCTAATTTGATTATGCCCAATAGGCTTAAGCTAGAGATTGATTAAGTGTGATATCTAGATCTAGAATATATCAAAACATCAAGCACTTAGATCAATAACACAAATTAAACAATAACCATACCACTTGGGGTATTCCTCTCCCAACAGGTAGGCAATTATTTAGCTTTCTTAGAGAATGCTTGAAAGAGAAAAGGAAAGAAGAAAGAAGAAGAAGAAAGAGAGAGAGGTAAGCAAGAGAAAGAAGAAAGAGATGTAAGAAAGAAAGGGAAGTAAGAAGCTCACTAACCCCATGTCCTAGCTTAGGAAAGTGATTTTGAGATGAAAAACTCTAAGCTAGATCTAGATCCAAGCTCACACTTGGGAGGTAGGTCGTACCAATCATTCTCCCAAGCTATAAGCTACTAAAATCAGCAATAAATGGAGAATAAGAACAAGAAGCTAGAGAAAGAGAATGAAGGTTGAGAATTAGCTACCAATCCATTTGGGGGGTATTTGAGTGTTGTGTGGATGCCATTGGGTAGCCAAAACCCCTCTCAACCAGATCTGAACCTACAAAAACCAGCAAGGTATCCTTGTTGGAAATGCTACACACAACCAAAAAGTGAAGAAAAACTTTTGCCTTTTTAGGGAAAAAAAATTCTTAAGAAAAATTGATAATTTTTTATATAAATGACCTATCTTGCTAAGTTAAACTAGCTGAAATATATGTGAAAGTGAACATCAAATAGAAGAAGAGTAAAGGGTGAGAAATCTTGGAGTTTGTATGTGTTTCAAGGGAAGAATCTTCCTTGGTGCATTCCCAATGAAACCCTTGAAGCTAAACCTGCAAAACTTGAAAGGTGATGTGCATACAAGAGATAATATGTTGCATATACTAATAATATGACATTTCAATCCTATCTATCAAAACAAGATATATAGATCTACAAGCATGTGCATTACTAGATCTACCCAAGTAACATTTTAACTAAGATCCAATCTGTGGAATCACCAAACAAATTTGAACAACTTTACCTCATGTGTATGGCAAGAAAAAGAATATGCATAACTCTTCCAATAGTCCTCCAAATTTTTCTATTTATTAATCAAGAAGAGGATCTTGGAGAAAACTATCTCCAAAACCCTAAGAGCTAGAGAATGGAAAATGTGGAAAGAAAGAGAGAGAGAGTGTGAGAAATCAAGTAGCATAACATTAGCTCAAGATATGGTGAGTTGGGAGTGAGGAAAGGGATTCATTTATACTTGGAGAGGCAAAACTACCTCTCTTGGATCAATTTCAAGTCTCCACCACCAAGCATAAGAGTAGATCTCAAGGCTAGGGTGCACCATCTAGGGTTTAGATCTTACATCTAGGGTGTAAAATGGTGTGGGAGGTGTTGGGATCAAGAAACAAGTAGTGGGAGGTCTATGGGATTCATGCCAAAGGATATGAAGAGGCCCCAATTTAAAAAAAATGAATTTTTCTTGGATATCCACAAGAGGGGGGCGTAACTTTCCTTGGAGGGTGAAATTTTTGGGGATGAGGGAAAGAGAGGAGTGAAGTAAATGATGGAAGGGGTGTGGGATCACCTTGGAAGGTGATGTTGGGGGTAAAGGGAGGAAAATAACATGAGAGGAGCCCCCACTTAATTCACAACATCACATCACCAAGGAAAAACGTCAATCCCCCTAGGGGGGCGTAACTTTTGAGTGAGGTGAGGGGGTAAGGGTAATTAAAAGGTCAAATTAAGGTTGGATGGGTAGGTTTAGGTTAGGGAGACTCTCTATAACTTTATTCCATCATTAAATCATCCTTCTAACTCATTATTACAATTATAAATTTTTGTTATGTTTGGACTTAGCAATTAAAATTGTTGTGTTTTACTGACTAACACTCTAGGTGGACAAACCCATAGCAAAAGTTGTCCAACTGAGCTGAAACTTGGTCCAAGGGTGTAGGAGGTGATATTCCATTTCTTTTGAGCACAAATACCCCTATAAAAAGTCCAAGGACCTAGTTTTTACAATTTTTGCTGAAAAATAATTAATTAAATAAATAATTAAACCTCCAAACTTAGGGAAATTTAATTAAAAATTAATTAATTAAAAAAAACACTTAGACTCGAAGAAATTCCGCAAAACTTTCTAATATGTCTTTCATGGTCATTTACAATAATTCCCTACAATAGTTACCAAAATATAAGCCCACTAGAACATCGTTCACCACTTTAGAGGAATTATTGCAAGTGTGAGGGAAAAACTCAAGGGAAATCAATAAGGCTGAAAAGCCCAATTGATAATCTGAGTATAAAAAACCCTCAGTGAAAGGAACTCTCCCAATGAACCGATCCCAAGCTAACTGACCTAGACATGACTCATGCAGACCTATTACATTATTAACCCATGCAGGGGTGCAGAAATCCCAGTTACAAAAAGAAGTGTTGGGGCCAAACAATGCCCTGTAGAACCAAAAGTCTTCAACAAATTTGCATCTGATGATGCATATCTTCATGGAACATGGATTTTACCACCTATGTAGGAGAGGCGGTCAACATATAGCACACTAATATTACTAGATCTCAAAGGAACTAGATCAGAAGACCCATAAAACATTTGTTTGTATGTGAAACCATCTAGACTGCAACGAATTTCCATGATGATGGTGCAAATATCGTGCAGTTGGAAACAACCTATAGAGGAAGCATGTTAGTTTGGTACATGAATCTCCAAAGTACCATGCCACTAGGTCAAACAAGGACATTAGCAGAGATCACATGAGCCTTATTAAAAGAATTCAAGAAACCAAAGTCTGAGCCACAATACATTACTGAGATCAAGGAGATCAAGAAAGTACAGACTGAGTCAGTATGGGAGTTTAGTCATAGATTCAAAGATGTGATGGGGAGGTTAACATTCCAAATACATGATCAACAACATATATATTGGTTCATTGGAGGCTAGCTAACTCACATTTACAGTCCATTAATACATCAAACGGTTACATCGCAGTCGAAAGAATTGGAGATTTCTATGAAGTTGGAAGCCTCTCTAGTCAGAGACAATGATGGAATAAAGCAGATACAAAACCAACTAGTTTGCTTAAAAATTTAATTGGAATAAATCACAAAGGGGAAAGAGAAATGGGAACAGGTCAGGTGCACCAAATGTAGGTCTGAAGGACACCAAAAATATGAATGTCCATCCTTTGCACAATAGTTAGCAGCTAGAGCACCAAACCCGCTACCAGGAGGAGGATACTATGAGATATGAAATAAAAGGGGACATAAGCCCCATGAGTTCCAGTTATTACAGAAATATCAGAGTACTCCAAGAATATTATTCTGTAGCTTTTTTAAATCAATGGGACAAAAAGATAATGATTTTTGTGCATTCCATCTGATGAGGGAGCACACGTCATACATGTACACGATTAAGGAGGAGAATGTTGTGACAGAAGGGGGAGGGAAGAATAATAATCAAAGAGTATTTAATCAAGGAAACCGAGGATGATTCAGTAGGGGTTGAGGTAGATAAAACTTTGGGAGAGGAGGAAGAGGCCCCATAATATGATACAAATGTAACCAACCAGGACAGCTAGCACGGGATTTTCAAAATCCCTGCACAACATGCACTCATTCTCGGGTGTTAGAACATGTGACAGAGGAATGCCCACAAAATATAGAAAAAAGGTAGGCCATAGGTAATCAAAACCAGAACTTGAAAATTCATAAGATATCCACCGAGATATGAGATGAAGGACCCAAAATAACGTTTGTTACATGAAAAACAAATCTATAACCATATCATCATCAAGATGCCAAATATATGAATCATACATGTATGAAAACCACTCCTCTGATGATAACAACGCAACCCATTTTACTTGAGGGCTACCTTCAATGTCATAAATAGGATATATATCAATGATGAAGCATCCCACTTACAATATACGTCTCCCAACTTGTATGAAATCATCAATATGGTCATCAACTATATCCAAAGGTTTTTTAATAAGACCATCAACATAAATGATAATCTCTTTGTCTTCGTGTGCAGGAGGAGTATAGGAATGGACGTCTTCAATAGGTTCCTCAAAGTCATCACTGAGGTTAGTTGCTTCTTCAACTTCATGAACAGGATGAGAGCACGGTTGTACAACCTCAACTACATCAGGTGGGAGAAAATATAATGATGCCTCAACATGCTACGCTTCATCGTGATTATTTTTTCTCTTCAAGGGCATGCTCCTCCATCACCTCTTCATCACACAAGGCTTGATTCTTAATGCAGAGTGATTCATGTTCCTTTTTTCAAAAATATTTGTTCCAGCCAAGGGCTCCTCTAATACTTCTTCACTTTCAAAGTCATAGAATAAAGTGTCATCAAGATATTCAAAAGGATTAAAACTCATCATATTGTGTTCTTTATGTGCAGAAGGAACAAATGCCTAGATGTCTTCATCAAATGGAAGGGAAAATAAATCACTTCTTCCTCATCAAATGTCTCATCCGAATTCTCATTGGGATCTTCTTGGTAACTTTCTTCATATGTCTTTTCTTCGAGTAGTTCTTCATCGTCGAGGGCATGAAATAACTCTCTTATGTGATTTAGTATTTCCTTAGAAGCTTTATTAACATCCTTTTCCTTTTCCATATGTAGAAATTACAGCTTCGAGTCATAACAAGTTCTGGATGAGGGTTCATCCAATGGTGCCATAATTCCATCAACCAAAAATACACCCCAATGAAGCCGCTAGGTGGGATCAGGCTTCACCAATGGAGGGAAAGGGGGAAAGGTGGGTTCATGGAAAGTGGAGTCACCATATGAGCTTCAAGAAGAGATCATCAATACAGGTGGAAAGGGAACGTCCCTTGGGTGGAGTTTCCACGAAATATAGAGGAAAGGATTTTGGATAGCTTGCCAAAGTGTTGTTAGGGTTCCGAAGAAGATTCAAAATCCTCCCCAGCAATGCTGCCAAAATGTTTTCTCACAAGTTGTAGGTTGGGAAAATCCCGACCCAACCACCAATTGGAAACAACTAGGAGGGAACCTAACCATTGTCACCTTAGGTAGGTGTCCCCGTCACTTTAGAGGTGAGGTAGTCACCTCAAGGAGGGAATCTTAGTGACCCTAAGGGGAATGAGATGGAAAAGGATGAAGGTGAAGAGGATGTCCCTAGAGGTCAATTATAAATGTTATGAAAGTCTTTGGAAAGAGTATTTGGAAGGTTCAAGGGTTTCCAAATATGTTGAGTGACCTGTAGATAGTGAAGTACCTACCCGAGGCACAAAAAAAACAAGCATATGATGAAATATAACCAATTGGACAAGAAATTTAAGCTTTATTTCCCTAATAATATATGTTAGTAACAATATATATCATCAATTAAATGGCATAATAAGATTCTAAATAAGTGCTATATATATATGTATGTAACATTCAACTTATTACAGCAATAAAATCAGCAACTAAAACTCCTCCAAACTTTGTCAAAAAGTGCGCTAGACCAAGAAGTGTAAGTGTGCAAACTTTGGGAAAATTCCACCGATTGATTAGAGAGTTATTGAAGCAATTAGATTAGGGATTTTGAAGCCTTAATGGATGAATGAAAATTTGTAACAGCATCAATAACCACCCCTTTTATGGGGACTCCCTAGTGGCTAAGATGTTCTCTANGGTATCAACAATAACCCTATGTGTGTAAAACCTCTTACTCCCTAGGGTATGCCAACCAAACTAAGGGTAAATATAGGAGGGTATACACACTCATATTCCTCATAGTTACCCTTGTAAAAAAGAAAGCCTTAAAACCTTTAAGAAAGAGATGAAGCAATGATTGAGGGTGTATCTAGAATACTCCTCCCTATGGTTTCCACCTACAATAAGAAAATAAAGAAAGAAAATAATAGCATATGCATATTTTTCCTTACCCAATCCAAGAAATGAGAGAACAAACTCTAGCTACCATGCAACATTGATCCAATATTCAAGAGAACAAGCCTTTAGGGGAGTGTGAATAACTCCTCCTCATCCATTCACCAAAATACATTCCACAAGAGAGAAACACTAAAATCACCAAGGGTAGCAAAAATTTCAGCCCAATACTTCTCATAATGGGAGACTTATGTTATGAAATGAGATCTTATGATCTCTATTTATAGAAAATGTCTCCAAAATAGTTTGTCCACATAATATTAGGGTAAACCAAAATAATAGGGGTCAACAACCCTAATATTTTCCCTTTTACAAAATAATATTAAACAATTCACTTAAAATTCACTTTTACACACAAAAAAACTCTAATTTAAAGTGATGTCACCCCTTTAGGAGACGTTTTATCACTAGCAGCAAGTCATTGGTGTTGAGGAATGTTTTTAGGCTTCCCAAAGCCACATGTCAAGCATCCAAGTCACTTTATTCATGGTCAAAGCCCAATTCTCCTCAAAGTGTCCATGTGTCAATGAGTGGTAATCTCACCACCAAAACTTATCCCCCATAGATGACATCATGCTCCTAAAGATGACGTTTTTCCTCTCCTAGGAAAAGTGCTTTGCATGCAGGGGCTAGGTTATGTCATCCAAGTCATTTTCTAGGCCTTCGAAGTTTCAGATCTCTCATATAGCATGTGGGTCCTTGGCATCCACCTGTGGGATTCAAGCCCCATGGAAGCCCAAGCTAGGCTTGTTCCTTCAAAATTGTCCACCAACTAGGTCCTGCAAAGACAAATAAGCACACCCTCCAACGATCTCAAGTCAAAATAGCATGATAAGTAAATCAAGTCAATAAATGACCCACCTAAGCATGTGCATCAAATATTACCATGTCAAACAATTAAGTGCTCAAATACATTATGTGACTTTCTGTTAAGAACCAAATATCAATATAGAATAGAAAAACCTCAGAATAAGTACTCAACGCCTTGAAAAAGAGATAATTTTAGATAATAAGCCTCTTTGAGGGGGAAACCTCCTTTTACCCCACATAAATGTTCAAGTACAAGATGATTCCAAATGGAAATGTCTCCTTGGTATATATAGGAGACTAGGAGGTATAATTGTAATGGAATAAAGCCGATATAAATGAAATAACATTACTAATGTAATATGCCACAATTAAGGAGTAGTGTGCCACTATTTAAGACTTAACATGCCCCTCCACTTGAGACAAGTGTTTTTTACATGGCAGCAGGTAACTTTGGATGTACGTATAAAGACTCATCTTCCAAAGTGGGATCTTGGTAGATAGTTTCTCGGTTGTAGGATACTCTGAAACATATCTATTCCTTAGCTGTGAGATTCTTGTGTCAATGTGATGGCTTTAGGCTCCAATATGATTTTTCCTTCCTCGTAGAGTTCTAGAAATGTAAGTTTGGTGGGATCTTGTCACCTATAACCTTCTTTAAGCATGGAAACATGAAAAATAGGATGTACTTGCGAAGATGTAGAGCCAGTTCCAATTTGTATGCCATATTACTAATATTTTGCAACACCTTACAAGGGAGATAGTACTCTGGTGATAATTTATCATCCTTCTTAGCTTGCTTGAGGGACAT
Organism: Picea sitchensis; assembly: GCA_010110895.2. Taxonomy (NCBI): domain Eukaryota; kingdom Viridiplantae; phylum Streptophyta; class Pinopsida; order Pinales; family Pinaceae; genus Picea; species Picea sitchensis. The sequence continues at coordinate 8,125 of SNQJ01S0171652.1, forward strand.
TTGTTTGTATAGTTTGTAGTCTTAAAAACAACCAATCGCCTACTTCAAAACTTCTTTCCTCCCGATGTTGATTTGCTTGTTGTTTTATACGATTTTGTGCCATGGGCAGTTTGTCCTTTAATATTTGGAGAGAAGTTCTTGTTGATGTTGATGTGATCTTCCACTACTTGGGAATATAGATTTTTTTCTTTAGAGGAAAAGCCCCTGATGGAAGGAGGTGGTATCCATAGAGTTCCATAAATGGTGTCATTTTGTTGTAGTATGAAAGTGTTATACCACCATTACGCGAAGGGTAACCATTTGAACTATTATTTTTGTTTATCAGAGACAAAACAGCGAGGTAGCCTTCGGAACATTTCTTCACTATCTCAGGTTTAATGTTAGTTTGAGGATGATGGGATGAGCTATGAGGCAATTGGAGTACCCAAACAAGAAAATAATTATGTCCAAAAATATCCCGTTAGAGAAGATGGGATCATACTTACAATAATCTTTGGGATACCATGTATATTTTTGAGCTGTCTCCATGAATGCACGATGGCAAGCTGTACTAGCTTTGAAGGGATGAGAGGGGTCACAAAGTTAATGCGTGCTGGTGATTATCAGCAATCACCATGATGACCTCTTTCCTTCAGACCGGTAACCTATATTGAAATCCATGGAAACCTCCCTCGGTGCTGACCTAGGATGGCTGGTTTGTAAAAGACACAGGGGTCATGTTGAACTTTCCACCTTATTTTGTTGGAAGAGCAAACATTCTACCACAAACCTTTGAACTATGGTTTGGGCCGTAGTCAACTATTGGAGTCTATGGTGGGTTTCAAAATCTTGAGGTGCCCTCCCTCTTTGGAGGTGTGTGCATTTAATGGTACCTTTTTATTTGGGAGTTCTTACACAAATATGAGAGTGATCTTTGTACCATAGTGAATCTTTTCCATGTAAATGTGTCGATGCACTGGAATCTTGCTACAAAATTTGAATGAGTCCACCTGCATCATTCTTCCATTCATCCTTGCTTCTATTATCCAATCGGGTTGGATGGTGAAGATAGAGCAGAGAGAAGAGGCCTCAACATCTTCATCCTTTCTTGAGAGTGCATCTGCACAGCATTTTGCTTCCCCTTTTTATAAAGCGATTTCGAAATCCATAACCCAATAGCTTGGTTGCGAACTTTTGTTTGTTCTTATGAAGATAGTCTTTGTTCCAAGAAGTATTTAAGACTATCATGATATGTTTGACAGGGTGCCACCCTGTGAGTAGGGGCGCCATTTCTTCAATGCATATAGTATTTCCATATTTTCCTTTCTCATAAATGGGTTTGTGTAGGTCCTTTCCCTTGGTGGACAACTTTTCAAAAGCTAGGGCCTTCCTTCTTACATTAGGACAGCACCAATTCTAACACGAGGGCATCACATTTCACAATAAAGGTTTTGTGAAGTGCAGATTAGTGGTCGAGACAGGAGCTTTGCATATCACCTATTTAAGTTGTTCAATGGATTTAGTTGCCTCTAGATTCCACACTGAAAAATCATCCTTCTTAGTTGAGTGTCGTGCAAAGGTGTTTCTATTCTTCCATAGTTAGGAACAAACTTGCGGTAGTAAACACATCCAAAACACAAAATCCTCTAAGATTCTTCAATGTTTGGGAGTACGATTAGGTCCATCATGTGGCAATCTTGTTAAGTTTTCTGCTTGACACCTTCATGAGATATAATATGACCAAAATACTCTACCTCCTTCCTCCAAAACATTTGGATGGTTTGGAATATAGTTATTGCTCCTTTACAGTAGTTGTAGCACCTTGTCAGCATGTCGCAGATGATCCTCCCAGACTTGCTATAGATTAGTATATCCTTAAAAAATACTATGGAATTTTAGGAAGGGCTTGAAGATGGAATTCATCAACCTTGGAATGTGGAAGGGTGCATTTAATAGGCCAAAGGCATGACCAAAAATTCATAATGGCCTTCATGGAGTTAGGAATGTTGTTTTGGGATATCTTCTTCCTTCATTCTAATGCAGTGATACCTAAGCGGAGATCAATTTTGTAGAGAGTAGTTGTTCCTTGGTTCATCTAACAATTCATCAATGTGAGAATCTGAAACTTATCTTTAATAGTGATCTTGTTGAGCTCTCTATAATCACGACACATACGCCATGAGTTGTTTTTCTTGAATACCATTACCAGCAGTTGAGTAAGAACTTTGGCTGGTCTAATAATGCCATCCTCTAAAATTTCTTTAACCATACGCTCAATTTCACTAAGTCTTAAAGAAGTGTCTGTATGGCGATGTTAGGAGGAACACTCCAGGGAATTGGGTGAATTTCATGATCATGATTTAGTGGGTGGAAGGCCTTTAGAGATATCTTCAAATACTTTGGATTGCTTATCAATGATCCCTTGGAGATCTTGAGGAATAGATGGCTTAGATGAACTGAACATCTAGTGAGCATAGTTGTGCAATAATGCCTTGATGCCCCTTTTTCAATAAATTTTTACATTCCATTAGAGCTTATCACCTTACTAGGTTTCCCACTTTGATACCTCTTAACTCAATTTATTTTCCTTCAAGTGAAAATTTCCTTGGAAAGTTATTGAAAATTAAAAGCCAGCATTGCTAATGATTGTAACCATTGTATTTCCCTAATTACAACATCAAAAGCACCACCGTGGGTATATAAAATAATTGGACTATTCGTACATATTTATAGGTAAGATTGATCTTATTGCATTTCGCTGAGCAATTGATAGTTCCTCAGGATCTGATCATTACTTAAAACTTTGGTGTTGGATGCCCTGAAAACAATTAGGAGCTTTGGCTAATTTATAATAGATACAATTATGAATGCTTGGAATCAATTGGGACTATTACCTTTTTCTTTTTGATGTATCCTTGATCTTGAGGGTTTGAGGGTATTAATTCCAATAATGCATGCGATGTATCATGGGAGTCAACTCTTAGAAAGAAATCTCTTCTACGTTTTCATATTGAGATGGTTCTTGTTCTTGTTCTTCTTCCTCTTCAAAATCTATGTAGAATAATTTCTTCTCACCACACACCATAATGTCATACTGTACTTGTTGTCATAGTTAAAGGAATAAAACCTTTTTCTTTTCTTTCCTCCAATTTTTGAGGTGTCAACCTTGTAGGTTGGTGTTTTTAGAAGACATTGTTCTCTCTATAGATGTTAGGTTATGGTCATTCCTGGTAGCCATAGCCATATTTTTTGCTTTCAACATTTCTTGCCACCATAAATGCATTCTCAGTTTGGGTTCCCAAAAGTGAACCTCATGTTGAATGTTATCCTTTAAAAGTTTCTGTGATACATCAATCAAGTGCTCATGGATATATGTTACCTTTATATTCAATCTTTGGAAGTTCTCAATGTGTTGATGGTGAACCCTTTTGGCAGAGATTTATCAGATTTGGCTAAAAGGAATTATTGCTCCTTGTATCCTCATGAGTGTGTGTTCCATGAAATTGTCAAGTGTGATTGTTGCAAGAAAAACCATCCCGATACAATACAAATTGATTGGGTTCTAAATATAAAGAAGAAATTTATACCTTTTATTGTATGTGGCGCATTATGTAGATCAAAGAATTACTCCATCATCCATGTGTGATTGGGTCCTTGCCATCAAGCTTCCTCATGTCGATCTTAGGAGCGTGGTTGGTCTTGAACCCAAAGTTAGAGTTTCTCCGATTGCTTGATTCACCTTCCTTGTTTCCTCATCATGAATTTCATGGGATGCATTTTTCACTTCAGTGTCTTCTCTGTTATGAAGTACAAATACTTCCATGATCTCCTCTTTTAAAACCATCCATATTAGTATTTATTTCCTCCTACTTAGCTTCCATCTCTTGTAGTTCATATTTTGTTGCTATATTATTTTGTAAATCATTTTATGTCCCTATGCATTTTCTTCACCTTCATCAAAGAGTCCAAGTAGAGTTGTCTGGAGCTTATTTGGTGCAGAAGTTCCCCTTTGAATTGGCATGTTGTGATATCACTTTTGAACCTTGATTTTGAAGTGGGTTTGCTAGACAATACCGCTATATGTTGTATCTCTGAAGTTTGTTATACGGGTATGAAACTTTATTTTATAGTTCTCACGATATTTCTTCTTTGGAATTCCATAGGTCTGATCAAAATTGGATGTACAGAATTAAGATTTATGGTAATTTCCCCACAACTTTCTGATTTTGGCCTTTGGGAGATCTCACTTGTATAAGCGTGCCTTACACAAAATAATTGATATAAAATTCTAAAATTGTACCAAAAATACTGATTGTCCACTATCCAATGAAACCATACTCACTCAATTTGGATACTCTAGGAAGAATTTATGATTATTTTACACGGAACACCCAACTACTTGAGACTAGTCAATGGGACTAGTCCGATACCCTATCTTCCACAGGATTATCTACAAATGTAAGATGACCCAGAGATGAAATTGTTGGCCAGATACCTTACTAATTTTTGTGAATATCCTCAGTATTTCAAGGTCTGAAACATTACATAAAACTTTTCATAGAAAAGTGCAAAATATTTCCGGTTGGAGACGATTGAAAACCCTATCTTACTGGGATGTATCTCTGAATGTATAAGCCTTCAGGACATGAAATTTTAACCCAACGTACCTTTATCCATCTACTAAATATCCTCCAATCCGTTTATTCTAAAACGTTGCATAGAAAAAGTTATAGCAAAATTCCAAGGTGTCTCGGATGTGGCAGCGAAACCCCAAGACATTGAGCTCACGATACCATATTTTAAGAACCAATTATCAATATAGCGTAGAAAACCTCAGAATGGGTATAGCCTTGAAAGAAATGGTTCAGATAATGATTCTCTTCGAGAGGGAAACCTTCTTTTACCCCACATAAATGTTCAAAGTGCAAGATTATTCCAAATGAAATGTCTCCTTGGTATATATGGGGAGACTAGGAGATATAATTACAACTAATGGAATAAAGCTGGCATAAATAAAATAACATTACTAATGTATGCCCCAATTAAGGGGTAGTGAGCCAATATTATGGCTTAACACTTTCTAAGCTTGGATATGGGAGGGTTGACAGTGTCCCTATTGGGTAGATCTTTCCCTAGGTTAAAGTATTTCAAGTGATACCTCTATAATACATGTAAAGTGGATGAAGTGGTTAAAGGTCAAGACTCAATGGGAATGCAGGGTTCATCACATTCAATGGGTTGTAGTGTCTCACTCATGGATGCCTTGTAGAGTATGGCACCTTCGTTTACAATGCAATTTTCCAAGCCTATTGTTTATCCAATCTTAGTTTCTTTCATATTTTAAGGACAAGTTTAAGGCCATTATCACGGTGTGGTGTCAAGATAGCAGAAACTGATTAATCCTCCTAAACACCTAGTGGAGAAGAGAAGGTTGGATCGTGATGAGACTCCCCTTTCTCTCATCTACCTGGCCCGAGATTCATTTACCCTATATTGGTGACAGGATGATGGTAATTTCCTTGCCTAAATATCCATGAACTTAGCCAGTTTGGCTGCGTCAAGGACCTCCTATCATCCAACTAACCCTTTAAGAATTATTAATCATTATTCTTGTGGGTCCCCCTTTCTTCACAGGATAAGTGTTTCATTTCTTTCTTAGGTGATCCACAGGTGAAGCATCTAGAAGGTTTATACATGGGATTTTATATTGTGCCAACAACAATCCCTCTCATCCATCAACCCCTTCTTCCCATAGAGATGAGGACAACCCCTTCTTGGGTCAATACACACTAAAATCCAAAGAGATAAGGAAATGGGGAAATAGTGATGGAAATTGGTAAAGCATGGTTGAGAATAGTGATGACTCATCAAGGAGATCTCCTAGTAGAAAACCATCCCAAAGGGTGACCACTTACCAGGAACAATGAAGAGCCAACCACCAAAGGTAAAAGCAGGGAAAATGCATGTTTCAAGCATATGTCATGAAATATAAAAGCGATTATAAAGAGATACAACATACTCAAATTCACAAATTTTTAAATGACACTCACCATAATACTTGACTTGTACCTCATGTAACAGACGTGACTGCCTCTATAAACCCATTCGTGCCTGAGGTGGATGCCATCTTAAAATATATGACCTATGTGGTGGTGAGAAGGGTCTCCCATCACAGTGCAAAAGGATACTACTAGTCTTGTAGTCTCGGCCTCCATATATCACACTAACTGAGGGCCTCAGACCTGTATCCTTAGTTGTAGTAGAGATATCATCTATCTCCTACTTTGGGACATGTACTTTCCATAGAGTGCATGAAAACCATAGAATATCTTGGTAGATCGGTGCCTTCTAAATCTCAAAAGAAGGGATCCAGGCATCTAGGGTGGTGCTATCACCTTTTATCCATATACATAAAATCCCAAAAAGAAAACTAATCTAGAAAATAAAACTTTGACATTTTTTCAAAAATCTCTAAATTAAGCATGAAATCAATGTGCAAATAGATAAAATGAAAATGAAATGCATCTAAACTAATATGAATTGGCCAATCAAGATGCAAATGAAGAAATTAAAATGACCTACCTACTTGCAGGGGCCACAGAGATCAGAGTGATAGGTGATGTTGGGTGAAGTCATACAACCAGTACAACTAGTTGGTCACCTCATCAAACTATCTCCCCTTGCTCTTAATCATGTAATATAACAAAGATAAGTCAAGAACATAATAATCATGAATATAAACACACATATAATTGATCATGAAATGAAACTCATGAATATGGGTGGGAGGAAATCATGCTAGAAAGAACATTAGTACGATCATCCCGGAGTCTAAAATTGTAATACAAACTGATCGATCCATATCTAAAGGGATACAATATGTGAATGTGGCTCATATTCATCTTCACTCAAAAAATAATTTCTCCTTGAAGGATGACAAAGGACAAAAGATCCCAATAGAACCCTATGATTTCCCAAACAAAAGGAAACAGGGTAAGGCACAACATTAGAGAAAAACTCCTCCGTCGGAATCAAAAAATGTCTCTTCTTTGTCTGCAAATACATACCCAAAGTCTCAACATGAAAGTGATTTCATCTAGTAGTATAGACCACCTCCAATTTTGGGTTGGCCATGACACAGTGTCTATCAAAATATGAGCACCATGGCCAAAATTCCTCATAGAAAAATATGCATCCCCTCAAAGGGTATGTATCAAGAGATGATTGAAGATCACTCTAAGTATGTTGCTACAAGTCATATCACTCTAAGTATGTTGCTACAAGTCATCCTCGAAGAGGAAAAACAAATATGTAACAATATCATCATCGGGTTGAAAAATATCTAAATCATACACATATGAAAACCACTCCTATGATGATGACAACTCAACCCCTTTTACTTGAGGGATACCTTCAATGTTGTAAATAGGATCTCTATCAATGATGAAGCAACCCACATCCCATCTACGTCTCCCAACCTGTATGAAATCATCAATGTGGTAATCAACTATATCTGAAGGTTTTTTAATAATACCATCAACATAAATTATCATCTCTTTCCCTTCGTGTGCAAGAGGAGTAGAGGCATGGACACCCTCAAAAGAGGCATGGATGCCTTCAAAAGGTTCCTTAAATTCATCACTGAGGTTATTTGCTTCTTCAAATTCATGAACAGGAGGAGCGAATGGTTGTACAAACTCAATTACATCAGGTGGGAGAAAATATAATGATACCTCAACATGTTACACTTCATCAGGATTATGTTACACTTCAAGGGCATGCTCCTCCGTCACCTCTTAATCACATGAGGCTTGATTCTTAAGGCAGAGTGCTTCATGTGCCTTTAAAAAAAAAAAAAAATTGCATATAAGGGATCCTCTAATACTTCTTCACTTTCAAAGTCATGGAATAAAGTTTCATCAAGATATTCAAGAGGATTACAACTCATTATATTCTCTTCTTGATGTGCAGGAGGAACAAAGGCTCGGATGTCTTCATCAAATGGAAGGGAAGATATGAGAACTTCTTCCTCATCCAATTTCTCATATGACTCTTCATCGAGATCTTCTTGGTAAATTTCCTCATATGTCTATTCTTCGAGAAGTTCTTCATCATCAAGGGAATGAAATAACTCTCTTATGTGATTCATCATTTCCTTAGCAGCTTTATTAGCAACCCTTTCCTTTTCCATCTGTAGAAATTCCATCTTCAAGTCATAAAAAGTTCTGGATGAGGGTTCATCCCATGGTTCCATAATTTCATCGACCGAAATGACACCTTAATGGATTTGACAGGTGGGATCAAGTCTCAACAAAGGAGGGAAAGGTGGGTTCGTGGAAAGTGGAGTCACCAGATAAGCTTCAAGAAGAGCTCATCAAGAAAGGTGGAAAGGGAACATCCCTTGGGTGGAGTTGCCAAGAAAACTAGGGGAAAGGATTTGGGATAGCTTGCCAAATTTTCGTTAGGGTTCTAAAGAGGATTAAAAATCCTCCTCAGAAACGGTGCCAAAATATCATCACCCAAGTTGTTGGTTTGGAAACGCCCGACCCAACCACCAATTGGTGACAACTAAGAGGGAACCTACCCACTGTCACCTTAGTCAGGTGTCCCCGTCACTTTAGAGGTGAGGTAGTCACCTCAAGGGGGGAATCTCGGTGAACCTAGGGGGAATGAGATGAAAAAGGATAAATATGAAGAGGATGTCCCTTTAGGTCAATTATAAATGGTATGAAAGTCTTGGGAAGGTTCAAGGGTTTCCAAATATGTTCAGTGACCTGTCGATAATCAAGTACCTTCCTGAGACACAAGAAAAACAAGCATATGTTTTAATATAACCAATTGGACAAGAAAGTTAAGATTTCTTCCCCTAATATAATTTGTTAGTAACAATATATATCAGCAATTAAACGACACAATAAGCTGCTAAATAAGTGCTAGAAATCAAGTGAAACATACAAGAGATAGACTAGCTAAATACTAGAAAAACTCAATATTAAAGACCAAGACACTAGCATGAAGAGATAAGGTTGTTGGAAACACTGTATGCAATAATATATATCATCCCTATGGCTGTAAAAATCAACTTAATAAAGAAAGAAAATAATCCACTAAAACTCGTCCAAATGTTTCCAAAACGTGCGCTATACCAAGAAGTGTAAGTGTGCAAACTTTGGGCAAATTCCAACAATTGATTAGAGAGTTATTCAAGAAATTAGATTAGGGTTTCTGCATCCCTAATGGATGAAGATGAAAATTTGTAACTGAAGTGTAACACAGTCGGCCCCTAAATACCCTTCCAAGGGATGGGGCATCAATTTTTTTCTTTTCCTATCTCTCTCAAATCTTAATTCTAGGATCTCCATTGGCTACTGCTTGCCACAAGATTTCTAACAGTCACCACCGCACTAAAATTCGAGCTCTGGTATGCAATTTATGGCCTCCCAAAGTTACCCAGGGAGTTATTAGTTGGGGTCTTTGGAATTTGGCATTGAACATCACTTTTTCCTATTCCCCGAAGTCCCAAAATCTTTCCACGTGGTCTTAGCCATTCGAGGATCGACGTTCGACGTTCGACAGTCAGCAATCGACTGTTGACATCTTATGATTTTGGTGTTTCAGTAGTCAATGATCATCATTGAACATTCAACATTCAACGATAGGAGATTTCCATTGAACATCCCCTTACCATACTACACCCAAATCTCCCAAACTCCTAAAATGATCCGGACTCCTGAAGTCCTGGACACGTCACCAACCACGCTGGTCAGGTGGAAACGAACCAAAAGTTGGCACGCAGTGAAGGATAAGGGTGACACGTGTTCTCATTAGAGGGGTGACATGTGTCATGCTCTAACAAGAATAAGGAATCTTTGAATCAAACATATCTAGGTGACACATGGCACATGTAAAGTGGGTCCATGTCACATCGAATGATGTCATCATGCCACATCATCTTAGACTGATAAATTCCCAACCCTTTGATCTCACGGTCACCAGGAGTCCACTTGGATCCATAAATCCATTTCTCTCATCACTTTGCGACTCCAGACTTTGGATCTTACCAACTCCTCATCTCGTGAATTCCACGAAGAGCCAAGTCTCCAGACTTTCTAATCTGGCGCCAAGAGTCCTCATCCTACCAACGGATGAGATTCATTTTGGTGTTCGTGACTTCATAGGTTTTAACACTCCATATATTCTTGGCTAGGTTCCTCCGAAGTACCAAGTCTCTGGACTATAGGATTGATTTCCATGTACCCTCTTATCCAATGGCTCTAGTTCGACGAACAACCTTAGACAAGGTACGAGTAGGGGCCATGTGTCACTCCACAATGCATTCTCGGTTGGTTGGGTAGTTGAAAGGTGGGTTCCTTAGATCGATGGATAAGGGGGATCCCGAAGGATTTGAATATAGATGGTCCACATCGATTTAGAATTTCAACATTTAGGAGTTCGATGTGTATCTTTCGGCTTGCTCTCCGAACCATGCCTAATCTCTCGCCACCTGTACCTAGCATTCATGGCCAGGATTCACTCCGGCTTGCAAAGGTCTAGGGAAATTCGTGCATCCTTCGATCATTGAATACCCAAACTTCCAGATATTCATTGATCTATGGACATGTGTCCCTCCACTTTCAATGGTCTAGATTACTTCACCACTCCGACATTCAGGATTTTTAGCACTAGACCACTCTTATTCTCCCGAAGTGGAACTTTGCCAAAGCACTTAACATTACCCTTCCCAAGTATGATCTAATGGTTGAGAGAGATATCCATTGGATCCCCAGATTGAAGGCCCCCATCAATTCGTGACTTTGGCCTTCAACCGTTTTTGAGGATTGTGGAGTCTTAAGTCATGAAGTCCTGAAGCTGAAAGAGCTAACTCCTTTTGGACTAGCGCAGGGTTCCCAGAACCTGGTCCCATAGGTCCTTTGGGAAATTTTGTGGGCTAAGCGCTAATATTTTTAGAAGAACATGGGTTAAGGACATGGACATGAGCCCTCGATCAGATGGGTAGATGGTCTAAAGGGAACGCCCTTCTCCCTTAAATTTGAATTTGACATTCTTTCTAAGGTAAACTTCAAAGGGTTGCCAGTACTCAAACGTTTCAGTCAATCCTACCCCGACTCTCCTGTGAATTCACATCCCATGAATCTCTAGCAACTAAAATGAGATAAATCGAAGATCATATAGTTATAGTAGTTTACAGAAGCAAATGAGCATTTATAATACCTGTTCAAATACTGAAAGACTTAACCATAAACATATGCATTCCATCATCACATCCAATATATATATATAGAGAGAGAGAGTATGATAATACTTATCAAAAATGGAGAATGTGAAGCGACCCTTGAATGGGGTGCCTGTTTCCTCCCAACCATAAGCACGACCACTCCTGACAAATTTACCACTGGCCACCCCTGAGCTAGACCATGATTCTTTGAGAGATATTCTCTCTCCATGCTCCACAACAATCAGGAACAAAGGTTACTCTCCTCCTCCCACAGGGTCTCGAAAACCGTTTTTCTCTACTCCAAGCAAGGAGGTCTACACGAGAACTTTCTTAGTCACTGGTCAGCCTCATTTATTAAATTGTAGTGAAACCGTACCCCTAGATTTTTTTATCCAAAAGGAGCTTATTGTTCATATTTTATCTCTACTCCAGAGTCGAAGCAAGCTCACTTCTCTTCTCTGAAGATTGTTTTCTCGACTCTACTTCCTTGCATATTTGTCATTGTCCCCCGAATTACCTACCTTCTTTCCTTCCTCAGCAAGGTTACGTGGGTCTGAATCCCAATTTTTGGTCAGGCCTAGAAGCCTTACACATGGGTACCATGCCCCATCTCCTCATTAACTCTTGAGGATCACCTTCCAACTACCATCCTGAATGGTAATTCATTTCTGGGTCAGAGTATTGTTGAGCAGTTACACCCAGTAGGTAATGGCCTGGTGAGGGTCATCTCAACCATTCTTGGTTTTCCCTCACCATCTCTCTCATATCATCCATGGTTTATCTTGGAAAAATTTCAACCCCTTTTAGCAGTTGTGCAACACACATCTATTTTCTATTAATAACAAAAAATTCATACATTGACCCTTTTATAAAAAAATTCATCAAATCAAACATTCACACATATTTAGTCTACCATAGTCTCTTGTCCGGTTATAGTTATATTTACAAACTGGGGGAAACATGGGTATTACAATCCCCTCCCCCTTAAAGGAAGATAGTCCTCAATGTTCTATCTATCGATGTGCTTTGTATGTAGAGAAGTAAACAAAAATGGATATGCATGTATCATGGAATCCTCCATTTCCCATGTAGCCTCATATGGGCCAAAGCGTTTCCACTGCACCTTAAAATGTGCAATGGTTCTATTCTGAAGTGGGGTTTCCTT
>SNQJ01S0171655.1:0-17062 GCA_010110895.2 Picea sitchensis
TTTTAATGTAATTAACTCATTTTTGGGAGTTATTGGGCATTTTTAGAGCCTAAATTCGTGGAGGAAGTTGGAGATGGACAACTAACTCCCCCACTATTTAACCAAGGCCATTTTGAGGCCATGGAGACAGCTTTTGAGAGCAATTTAGAGCAGAGATGCTAAGGCAATCCAAGTCAAAGCCAGTTTGAGGCAGGGAGATCGTTGAGGAGGAGATGCTGTCGGACGATTTCTGAGAGCTCGGGACATCCGTTTCAGGTGCCATTTTTTGTGCAAGATTCTAGAGATCTGGGCGAACATGACCAGATCAGTCTGGAAGCCACTCGACATTGTAAATATGTACTATTAAGCTTTCGAACAGAAATAAATAAGCCTCCCTCAAAGAGAAAAGGCTCGGAGACGTAGGCAAAGTTGCCGAACTCCGTTATCAAACTTGTGCATTATGGTTTGCTGTTTTTTTCATTGCATTTCAGTTCTGAAAATATGTTAATGGCTGTATAATTCATTTTATTTTCCTCTTTCTTTCACTAAGTTTCCCAATGATCAATTAATGCATGCGAATCAAACTCAACCATAGTCATTCGAAAAATCCTGACGGATCACTTTCTTAGTTAAGGGAAAGGAATTGATGATCAAGTTGGGGTCTTGGAAGTTGTTGGTCCTTTCAGCTAAGTCTATTTTGGTCAGCTTTGTGAATAATTTTTCTTTCTTTGATATGGTTTTTTCACATGACTGGACAATGAGATGCATGTTCTTCACTTTCTCTTTCCAACATGCATTTAATTGAGTAATCCGGTTTTTGGATGGGAGATCCTGTTGTCTTCTTCTCGTTTCTGTCACGTTGTTGACAATGGTGCCAAAAGGAAGGATCGTGTCAAAATAGAAACGTTCTTCATTTTTTAAATCCGTCTGCAAATGTTTGAGAAAATTATGTGCCCTCGTTCCAAGGGAAGCCATGGTTTGTGATGTTTCCCACGCCTCAGCAATCAGTTCCATTCTTTTCTCGATACTATTCTCCAAATATCCTCTACATGATGTGAGGAGGATGGATGATCATTTTAACTTGGCTATAGGGGTGGCAGGCATGGCTATTGCTAAAGGAATGGCAAGCAATGGCATAGGAATCAAATCTTCCTCCAATTCCTTGATCCGGTCCTTCAATCTGGCATTCTCGACCTTAATGCCTCCAGTGGAATCACCAAGAGCATATCTAGTTTCTATGTGAAGTCGACATAATTGGGACGATCGCATGTTTGCAAGGTTAACCTATGAACGAGATTTTCCTTTCTTATTGTTTACATCTCTCTTTTCAATAATTAATTATTTAGACTCGCTGTAAAAAACAACTCTCTGGAACACGAAGGATTCATCTTCATAAAAACATTCGGTATCAGTTATGTCCATTGGACGACTATGTTGGATCTCATCAAGGTTGTGGAATACGCTATCCAGATCAGGCTCAAGTTCTATGTTATCACTCTCAATTTCGGGCTCTTCTGCCTATCCTACAATTTTTTTTCTCTTCTTGTCCATGGGAAGCTTGTGAGAACTATCAATTTTAGGGTGAGGAGGGTCATTATCTCCTCCTCTGTTTAAAGAATTCTAAGTTTCTTTCTTGCTGTGGTGGGTCATTGGAGTGATGCTCCGAGATGTCGTACTTTTTTGAGTGTTATCCGTCGATTGAACACTCTTCTCACCGGGGCATTTTCCCCATTGCTTGTACAATTCAGTGGTGCTTTGCAGTGTGTCTAGGTTGTTAGCATCAGAAGCAGGAGCGTTTTCGCCAGTGTCTCTTTTTTCGCTCAGGTGTTTCTTGAAAAAAGAATTGTTGAGGCCAAGTGTTGGTAAATGTTCTAAAAAAAAATTATTAGGTTCAAACCCTCTTAGGATTTCAACATATCTTAGGTTCAAGTTGTTGAAATGGGCTGTAAATTCATCAATCGTGTTGAGGTTCCTCAACACGAAGTCCCCAACTTTCTAAGGTAGAGGAATCAACTGTTTTTTTCTCTTCTCATGGAATAGATGCAACCAGTAGTTGTATTGCCTTGTTATTTCTGTAACAAACATTATGTCCATAATGTGATATGGAAGGAGAGTAGGTTTTTCCTTAGAGCCAAAAATCCTTATCACACTGTAATTATCCATTTGTTCAAGTGCCCCCTTCCTATCCAAAAACTTGGTTGCCTGGTCAGATATGCGGGGAGCATCTTCTCCTAACAATAAAACTTTGAAAACAGACACAAAGTCACTAAAAACCTCATAAAAACAGTGGGAGGCCTTGTGTTTCCACAAGGCCTAGTACCAGAACGTTATTGGGTCAAATTCTCAGTTTACCTTCTTGGACAAAGACAGTTTTGGAAATTGGAAGCAATGTGCTATCGCAAAAACCAAATAGGATGACATATAAAATTTCTTCTCCTTTTTAAAGCTAGACAATTGGGAACAAATTTCATGGGAAATTAGCTTCCCCCAATAAAAAATGGCTTGCTCCTTGACTGTGAAATACAAAATATAAAGAATCATGATGGAAATAGTTGTTGTGGATTCTTGTTGTTAGTCTCTAATTTTGTCTTGGTTTAGTGAGAAACCCTTGTCCTAAACCCTCCTTACCCATTCCTCATTTTCCGTTTTCAATTGTTTTCCATTTTTAGATTTTGGTATTTCGTGGTTTGCATTATAGTCTTTGATGATTTATTTAAGTTTGATTTTGAAAAGACATTGTTTAAAATTGAAGTGTCTCCTTTTATGCCGTTTGAATTTTAAAATTTCAAGTTGTCAAATGCGCTACAGGAATAAGCCTATTCCCATAGCACCAAATAATCATGCCATAACTTGCGCCTGCCATCCCGATTTAGTTATGATGACACGATTCATGAATTGAGAGTTTGTGTGCTCCCATGAAAGCTTGACAATCATTTCCAAATCCAACAGTTTCAGAATATAATTGTTATGCACGCGTGTAGGGTTCATTTCAAAATCACCTGTTGCTTGATGATCATTATATGTTACCTGTTCAAGTTGGCTTAATTCAGCCTTGCAGGAGAAATGCAGGTATCCATTCAAAGCAACAGAATACATGAACAATTGCAGGTGGTGAATTTGGAACCCAAGGACGACGGTTGCAGAATTGAGTTTAATGGTGCCAAAGAGGAGCGGACAAGTCACCATAATAGAACCAGAAGGTGTCAAACTTCTTGAAGCCTATCCTCAGATGGCCCAAAGATTTAGAGATGCCGGGTGGTTTGAGTTCCTCACCACATTTCAAGGTTATGACGAGAAGGTTTCCATGGAATTTTCTCTGAACTTTGATGGTCACGAGGTCTAAATCAGTAAGATGTTGATGCTGGTGACAGAACAGACTATAGCAAAGGCTTGCAGGCTCGTGGTTGGAGGGGAAAGATGGTGGAAGAAGGAGCACGTGGTTACTAAATTTGTAAATCAATTCCTCCTTTCAGATAAGCAAAATCCAGATTGGAGAAGGGGAATACCTCGCAGCTAGGTTCGACCCGAATGACACACTGCTCTGGTGATGATTCACAGATACATCACCTACGAAGGGAGGTTTTCATTGGTCTACATCTACCATAACAGAATACTGATGCATCTAAATGGTGATTACCCTCTAAATATTCCTTATTTTTTGCTTAAAAGTTTGACAAAAATGTCCAAGAAAGTGCAGTCAATTTCCACTAATGCTAAAGGCAGTTTGTTCCATCAAGTCCTCATTAAAACCTTAGTCATGTCTTCCCTGAATGAATTATAGAAGCCCTGGAATTGGCTCAGGAAATCCTTAAAACCTATTACTCAATCCAATAAGTAGAAAAAGGGCATAGGAAGGAAAACTATTAAACAAAGTCGAGATATTTCTGATGAAAACCCTGTGAAAAATGAATCTTTTGATATCAAGGTAACTAAGAAGAGAAAAAGTAAGAGACCTAGATGGGAGCCCAAAATTGAAATGCTTCCTGAGGAAGATGTTAAAGGAGAGACAGATTCAGACACTGATCTCGTTGCTCAAACTACAGTCAAGTCTGAAATGCCATCGACCAACAAAAGGAGCGTTGCAATCAAAGGAAAAAAGGATAAAGGTGTGTGTGTATCACAGAAACCTCGGAGAAATTCAACCAGGGTTACTAATAAGTACAGGCTGAAGTCAAAGGCAATGTTCAATCCGTCAATCAAAGAAGAAAACACCATAATCATAAAAGATGATTCTGAGGATGTTGAAACAAGCACGAGGAAAAGAGCAAAAAAGACCCCATTTCCCAAGAAATATGTCAGCAAAGGAAAGGGAATACTTACACCACCTACATGCCCTGTAACGAGAGCTACAACTAGATTAGAAAAATCAAGAGATGGCTAAACGCATAAGTGAATTGCCTGAAGAAAAACATGATTACTTGGAAGACTCAGATTACTTACCAGATGTACCTGGAGCTTTAGATTCATCAAGTTCTGAAGAAGAACATAGCTCAAAATTAATCTCAAAATACCAGGTTAAAGCCAAGGAACCTAGTTTTACCTTAAATCTAAATGAAACTGCACCTTCTGAAGATTGTTCAAGGTTCAGGGTTGAGATAACAACTGATAAGGAAACGATTAAGGAATTTCAGAAAACAATAAAACATCTAAAGAAGGAAAAGGTGCAGATAGAACAGTGGAATGCTCGCCAGCAAGAAAGGATTCAAAGTCTTAAAATGAAGAAGAAGGAGCAAAGGGCATTGCTTAAGGAACTCAGGGAAATTAATTTCAAACTTTACTAGCACAATGTTGTGTTAACAACGATGCTCAAGCATAAAAACACCAAAGCCACTGCTGCGATTTTATCCTAAAGGTAACATGAAGATTTGTTACAATTTTGTTTAAAGGTTCTCCAGGAGATATGGAAAAGATTATTCGTTTTGATCAAGGAGATGCTAAGACTTCGATCTGTTTTACAGAGTCAAACAAAATCCCTATTTTTTAGAGTCAAATGTAATGCTGGCAATGTTTGTTATATCAAGTTGTTGAGTTGTGGACTATTTTGGGGGGTAGAATCTCATTTTGAGTGAATTACTTTATAAGTTGGATACTTTTTTATTCTAGTCATTTAAATTTGTTCTAGATAATAGGATCTGGAAGTTTTATAGATAGTTTAAATAGACAGAAGACAGACCATGTGGAGGTCAAAAAATGGAAGATCCAGAGAAACTTTTTGTGGAGCTTATTTTAAAAGACATTTATGTTCAATTGACACTCAATAGCAAAGGCATATGGATGGTTAGACCTTCTTTTTTCTACTCTGTTATTTCATTCTTCATGCTTGAATTTATTATTCAGATTGCAATGCTTTTTGGTTCTTGAATGTCAATTTATACAGTGAAGATTTTGCTGTAGAGATAAATTTTCAAGTAATAAGGTCAAGCTTATTCCCTTGTTTCTTTATAATATACTGATACAAAAAACTCTTGTGAAGTTGACATATTGAAGACTTCACTTTCCTTTTTCTTTAATTAGTTTAATCCATCTATGTATCTACCTATTATTCAGTCAGTGGGATATACTATGTTTTATTCTTGATTTTCATGTCATGCTGTAATATTGACCCAATTTTCAACCATTTTACAATATACCAAATCATAAAACCTTAAAAATACTTTGCAATAAACGAATGATGCCCTAGCTTTCCCTCTCACAGTCAAGTGCAACTTTAGGGACTAATATTTTTGGCGCCATTGCCGGGGACGAAGAAATGAAGATATCTTCCTTGGGGAAACGACAAGTTTAGATTCAGATCTTGATGTTGAACACGATTTTGGACATTTTCTAAAGACTGCGATTATTCACCCGATGACTCCTCTGTGGTAATTCTGGCTCCTAAGAAAGAAGGGAAAGGACCTAAAATTCCTAAAAATCCTCCACCATCAAATAAGAAACCAGTAACAAGGAAAAATCTAGATCCCGAGCCTGTAGTAGCAGTGCCAGATCCTGAAAAAATACTAAGAAAGCCTAAAGTTCTTCCTGGTCAGTCTTCACATTCAAAAGGGAAATTATCTTCAGAAAATTCTCAAGCAGAATCTTCTAAAATCATTAAAACCCAAGCAAATGAAGATTTGAAACCCAAAAGTGAAATTAAGCTTGTTGTTGAGTCTGATATAGTTTCATTCCCAAAAAATGTTTCAGAATTAAATTCATAAGAAAGGAAGTTGTTTATTGAACTTATTAAACAAGAATATCCATACTTGTTATCTGAAACTAGAAATTTGAGAGTTCCCAACACAAGTGTTAAGAGTGAAATAGAGACTTCTTCGTCATCTTGTGAATCTTTCTCATTTTAAGATTTTGGATCACATTATTGTTATTTTGATAATCCTCTGTTTCTCAGTCCATTAGCTGATCATAGTCCAGAAGAGAAATCTCCATCTGCTAAAAGACAAGGTTCAGGAACAATACATATAAGTTGTAATATACAAGGGATTGTTTCACCCGCAACATCACCAATCTTGCTTACTCCCCAAGCTCTAAACACAGCTAATATGACCGTAGACAGAATGGACCAAATAGTTGCAGCTAGGTATGCTCCCCTGGTACTTCCTCAAGTCATGTATGCTTTTCCACCAAATGATTATATGAGATATTTGCCCAGATTTAATGGAGATCTATCAGTCACTGCTGAAGAGCATTTGAGTTTGTTTTATAGTTTTGCAGACAATTTCAATGTAGAGCATGTTGATGTATGGATGAGATTATTCGTACAGAGTTTAAATGGGGAAGCAAGAAAGTGGTTCAGGAGTTTGCCTGCTAATTCAATAGCTGATATTGTAGCTTTAGATGAGGCCTTTCTCAATCGATGGGCAAATAAAAAGGACTTTCAGTATTATCTTACTGAATTTGGTGCTTTAAGGAGGAAACAAGGAGAATCAATACCTGATTTTACCAAAAGGTTCAACCTGATGTATGGTAAAATTCCAAAGGAAATAAAACCTTCAGAGACATCAGCTAAAATCACTTTTGCCAATGCATTCGATGCTAAATTTTCATTGTTGCTTAGCGAAAGAAGAGCCACTACCCTCAGCTTAATACAGGATGCAACTATTGAGGTAGAATCAAACATATTAGCAACAGACAAATTGAAGTCCAGAAGTGACAGAGATAGAAAAAAGAAAAAGGAAGAGTTGCCTTCATCTTCTAATTCAACATCCGATATTAAAATGGATTAAATGACTAAGATGTTGAAAACTTTGACATCTGAGATGGCAAGGTTGAAGATGGAGCAAAAATAGCCCAATAGACCTGCACAGGAGGGCGGTTACAGAAATCCAAATCAGTTCAGGAGACCAAACAATGTACCTCAAATTTTACCAAGAGAAAGAAAAAATCAAGATGACCAAAAGGTGTTACCTCCTTTTCAGAATAATGCAGTAAATGAGGAGGAAGATAATGATGGTACAAAAGAAGACCCTGTAGTTCATTTGAATGATTCTGAATTATCTCCTCTACATGTGAATCAACAAGAATATGAAGATACTTTGATTGCAAATTAGTTTGAGGAAGGGGATGGAGAGGAGATTGTCCAGCATGAACCTACAGGGAAAAGGTACAATCTCAGATCTGGTTCCCAGGCACCTAAAGTAGATATACTTATTTTTACAAAGAAAGCCAGTACTTCAGTTAAGACAGGGGCAATCAAAGGTGTTCCTAATTTTCAAGCGAATCATTCATTGAAGCAACCTGTCAAAGATAGCACTGCTGACATAAGGGAACCATATAAAAATGTTTTTGCTTTCAATTTAGAACATGAAATCAACAAAATCAAGATTCCAGTACCATTATTAGAACTTCTGAAAATAGAACCATTCATAAAAACTGTCCTTAAGGTTCTAGAAGCTCCAGCTCATGTCACCTTCTCAGATACAGTCAACCTTGAAGATGAAAACCCTGCCATTACTATTGGACCTCACATTGAAGACAAAATTGATGCTTCTCCACCATTTTACATTTCACTAAATATCCATGACAAGATATTGCATAATTTCTTAATAGATTCTGATGCTTCGCATAATGTCATGCCTAAGGTGGTGATGGAAGAATTAGGGTTGGACATTACTAGACCATATCATGATCTATATTCTTTTGATTCCAAGAAAGTCAAATGTTTTGGGCTTATGAAAGATGTGGTTGCAACTCTTTCCCAATTACCTATGAAGAGTGTGGTATTATATGTTATCGTGGCTGACATACCACCAAAATTTGGGATGCTTCTTTCAAGATCTTGGGCTAAAAAGGTAGGTGGCACTCTGCAGATGGACCTAAGTTATGCAACCATACCTGTTTTTGGTGGCGAACAACGAATATTATACAGAGAAATCAGAATGGATTTTTTGGTAAGTGATCACGATAATCCCACTAATCATCGTATATATGATGTAGAAGATGATCTGGGTTCTTCTATTTTTCATATGGATGAGGAAATGGCAGAAGTATCTGTCAGAAAGTCAATAACTGTAGTAGGAGATAGTGAAGACCATTTTGTTTGGAAAATGTATTTTGATGGGGCTTGTTCTAAAGAAGGTTCCGGAGCTGGTATTGTCTTCATTTCCCCTACCAAGGAAGTTATTCCAATGTCATATAAACTTGAATTTGACACCACTAATAACATCAGTGAGTATGAAGCTTTGTTGTTAGGTTTGAAAGCAGCAAGAGACATGGGAATAAATAAGTTGTCTATTTTTGGAGACTCTAAACTTATTGTTCACCAGGTTAGAAACATATATCAAACCAAACAACAAAGATTGAAACAATACAGAAATGAGGTGTGGGATTATGTGGATAATTTCTTCTTGGCATTCAATATTACTTTTGTTCACAGGGATTTAAATCARCAGGCTGACTCTTTATCATTTGCAACAAGCAACTTTAAAACTCCGATGTTTCCTAATATGAAGTTTCAAATTCAAGTCAGACACAGACCTTCAATTTTGGATAATATAAAACATTGGCAGGTTTTTAAAGATGATGAGGAAATTCAGAGATTTTTGAAAACCATTGAAGAGTTTTCTACTATTTCAATTGATCAAGATGACGAAGATGCAGAAGAAGAAATACACACTGCAAAAATTCTTCAAGATACTATTGCTGGTCACAAGATCATTGAATTGAAGACAAACCATTTGCCTAAGGGTTTGGTTCCATTAGAAAGGTTGTTCGATCATAATGATGTCTCCAGGAAGGCTATTATCCAAACAGAAGAAACATATGTGGAAGACTGTGACATTAGTTCAGATGCAAATCCCAGGTTGGTAAAAGTATCCAAGAAACTATCAAAAAAGAAGAAGGAAGCATATATTGAATTAATGAAACAATATTCAGATATATTCGCCTGGTCTTATGAAGATTTGAAAGTGTTTGATACATAAATTATTCAGTATAAAATCCATTTGAAACCTGGATCAAAACCTGTAAAACAAAAATTCAGGCAATTCAATCCTTTATTGTTACCAATAATAGAAAAGGAGTTGAAGAGGCTGCTAGAAGCAAAAATCATAGTGCCACTAAGATACTCAGAATGGGTAGCAAACCTTGTGCCCGTCAGGAAAAAGAACGGAGAGATAAGGCTCTGTGTAGACTTCTGAAATCTAAACAGGTGTTCTCTGAAAGACAATTATCCATTACCAAAAATGGATTATATCTTACAAAAGGTTGTTGGCACAAAGAGAATTTCTATGCTTGATGGATATTCAATGTACAATCAAATATCAGTAATGGAAGAAGACAAAAATAAAACATCTTTTACCACTCCTTGGGGCACCTTTATGTATTAAAATATGCCTTTTGGTTTGATGAACGTTGGAGCTACATTTCAAAGAGCTATGGATATAGCTTTCGTTGGCAAGAAAGACAGGTTTTTGGTGATTTACCTTGATGACATCATTGTATTTTCAACATCAAATGAAGAAAATTTACAACACTTGAAGCAAACCTTTGAGAAATGCAGGAAGTACGGCATATCACTTAATCCCAAAAAATCACATTTTTCCATGGAGGAAGGTAAGCTTCTTGGACACATCGTTTCGCCTGAAGGAATTAAAATAGATCCAGAAAGAGTAAAGGCTATTCAGCTAATCGATATTTCGAGAAATAAAAATTCAATTCAGTCCTTCATTGGTAAGATCAATTTTTTAAGGAGGTTTATACCTAACTTTGCAGAGATTGTCAAAAACATCACTGACATGTTGAAAAAGGATGCAGAAATTAAGTGGATACCGGAGGCAAGAGAATCCTTCGAAAAGATCAAACATGATATTGTTCAGGAACTTGTTCTAATTAGCCCAGATTTTTCTAAAGGGTTCATGATTTTTTCATTTGCATAAGAAAATACCATAGCCGTTGTTCTTCTGCAAAGAAATGAACAAGGTCACGAGCAACCTATATCCCTCTTTAGAAAAACCCTCAGGGATTCTGAATTGAAGTATGATCTAATAGAAAAACAGGCTTATGCCTTAGTGAAGGCCTTAAAATCTTTCAGAGTGTATATTCTTCAATCAAAAGTTACTGCTTATGTCCCAAGCAGTGCAGTCAAAGAGTTCAGCCTAATTGTGAAGGTAAGAGGGGGAAATGGATAACCAAAATCTTGGAATATGATCTCACCATAAAGCCTACCCAGCTAATAAAGGGACAAGGCCTCACCAAATTAATGACAAAATCCAATTACAAAGCAATTGGATTATACCATCTTTCAGACATGACACAGGACTCTTCTGTCCAAATTGAAGAAATTGATTTACAAATAAACAACAAGTATGTTTCTTCAGAATGGTACAAAGACATGATATTTTTTCTGCTAAATTTTCAATCTCCCCCAGAGTTGGATAAATCAAAATACAGATCATTAAAGTTGAGAGCTGTAAAATATTGTATTGTTGATCAGATCCTATTTTGGAAAGATCCCAACGGCTTCCTGTTGAGATGTGTGGACGAAAAGGAGTCTAAACAAATATTTCAAGATCTGCATCATGGTGTCTGTGAAGGTCATCATCATTGGAAGTCTACTGCCTTCAAAATTCTTAGAGCAGGCTATTACTGGCCAATTCTATTCTCAGATATTTTTGCTCAGGTCAGGGCATGTGAACCTTGTCAGAAATTTGTCGAGAAGCAGAAACTTATATCTTTCCCTCTGAAACCAATCATTGCCCACATACCATTCCAACAGTGGGGATTAGATTTCATTGGAGAGGTTAATCCCACCCCATCAGGGCAGCATATATGGATTCTTATGACCACTGATTATTTTACAAAGTGGATAGAAGCAATTCCGACTCGAAATACTACAGACAAGGTAATCATGGAATTTCTAGAGGGATATATTTTTTCCAGGTTTGGCTGTCCTAAAAAACTGGTCACTGATAATGCACAGGCTTTTAAGTCAAATTCCATGCTTGAATTCTGTAATAAATACAATATAAAATTGGTTCATTATACTCCCTACTACCCCCAGGGGAAAGGATTGGCTGAATCTTCCAATAAGACACTGGTAAGGATTATCAAAAAGTTGTTGGCAGAAAATAAAAAAGCATGGGATTCCAAGTTAAAGTTTGCTCTATGGGCTGATCGCATCAACAACAAGAAAGCTATTGGGACATCTCCCTTCCAGATGGTATATGGCACAAAATCTATCCTTCCAACTCAATTGGGCCTACCAGTCTTGAAGTTTCTGCAAGAAGAACAGGAAGAACCCAATGATGTACAAAGAAGAATTTTTCAGCTCATTGAAGTTCAACAAGTCAGAGAACAAGTTAACCAGAAAGTTGTTGCTCATCAGAATAAAATCAAGGCTACATTTGATAAAGGAACTAAGAAAGATGTTTTCAATGAAGGGGATTTAGTGTTGAGATGGGATGCCAGGAGAGAAGATAAAGAAAACAAAGAAAGTTCGATAATCTATGGTATGGTCCTTTCAGGATAACCAAGGTAATGAACAATAACACTTTTCTCCTACATAATTTAGATAACACTGAAAATTTTGGGGGCCCAGTGAATGGGAGGTTCTTGAAGCATTATTTCACCTAAATATTTGACATATTAGAGTTAGTACAGTGGGTTTCCTTTCAATAAAGACTCCATATACCCAATGGACTTGTTTTTACAGTTATGCTGAAAATAAAAGACAGACAGTCACAGGGAAATCAATGAATCAAAGATAAAGGAAAGGCAATGGTCTGCAGCTCTTGGAGTTTAGTATAGAAACTCCATCCCCAGAAGGAGCCAATGTTAGCCTCTAATTTTGTCTTGGTTTAGTGAGAAACCCTTGTCCTAAACCCTCCTTACCCATTCCTCATTTTTCGTTTTCAATTGTTTTCCATTTTTAAATTTTGGTATTTCATGGTTTGCATTATAATCTTTGATGATTTATTTAAGTTTGATTTTGAAAAGACATTGTTTAAAATTGAAGTGTCTCCTTTTATGCCGTTTGAATTTTAAAATTTCAAGTTGTCAAATGCGCTACGGGAATAAGCCTATTCCCATAGTGCCAAATAATCATGCCATAACTTGCGCCTGCCATCCCGATTTAGTTATGATGACACGATTCATGAATTGAGAGTTCGTGTGCTCCCATGAAAGCTTGGCAATCATTTCCAAATCCAACAGTTTCAGAATATAATTGCTATGCACGTGCGCAGGGTTCATTTCAAAATCACCTGTTGCTTGATGATCATTATATGTTACCTGTTCAAGTTGGCTTAATTCAGCCGTGCAGGGAGAAATGCAGGTATCCATTCAAAGCAACAGAACACACTAACAACTGTAGGTGGTGAATTTGGAACCCGAGGACGACAGTTGCAGAATTGAGTTTAATGGCACCAAAGAGGAGCGGACAAGTTGCCAGAATAGAACCAGAAGGTGTCGAACTTCTTGAAGCCTATCCTGAGATGGCCCAAAGATTCACAGACGCCGGGTGGTTTGAGTTCCTCACCACATTTCAAGGTTATGATGAGCAGGTTTCCATGGAATTTTCTCTAAACTTTGATGGTCACGAGGTCGAAA
The DNA here is from genome assembly GCA_010110895.2 of Picea sitchensis. Lineage (NCBI taxonomy): Eukaryota > Viridiplantae > Streptophyta > Pinopsida > Pinales > Pinaceae > Picea > Picea sitchensis. The sequence continues at coordinate 13,018 of SNQJ01S0171655.1, forward strand.
TCAGTAAGATGTTGATGCTGGTGACAGAGCAGACTATAGAAAAGGCTTGCAGGCTCGTGGTTGGAGGGGAAAGATGGTGGAAGAAGGAGCACGTGGTTATTGAATTTGTAAATCAATTCCTCCTTCCAGATAAGCAGAATCCAGATTGGAGAAGGGGAATACCTCACAGTTGGGTTCGACCCAAATGGCACACTGCTCTGGTGGTGATTCACAGATACATCACTTGCGAAGGGAGATTTTCATTGGTCTACATCTACCATATCAGAATACTGATGCATCTAAATGGTGATTACCCTCTAAATCTTCCTTATTTTCTGCTTAAAAGTTTGACAAAAATGTCCAAGAAAGTGCAGTCAATTTCCACTAATGCTAAAGGCAGTTTGTTCCATCAAGTCCTCATTAAAACCCTAGTCATGTCTGCCGTGAACGAATTACAGAAGCCCTGGAACTGGCTCACGCAATCCTTAAAACCTATTACTCAATCCAATAAGTAGAAAAAGGGCAGAGGAAGGAAAACTATTAAACAGAGTCGAGATATTTCCAATGAAAACCCTGTGAAAGATGAATCTTCTGATATCAAGGTAACTAAGAAGAGAAGAAGTAAGATACCTAGATGGGAGCCTGAAATTGAAATTCTTCCTGAGGAATATGTTAAAGGAGAGACAGAGTCAGATGATGATCTCGTTGCTCAAACTACAGTCAAGTCTGAAATTCCATCGACCAACAAAAGGAGTGTTGCATTCAAAGGAAAAAAAGGATAAAGGTGTGTGTGTATCACAGAAACCTCGGAGAAATTAGACCAGGGTTACTAATAAGTATAGGCTAAAGTCAAAGGAAATGTTCAATCCATCAATCAAAGAATAAAACACCATAATCATAGAAGATGATTCTGAGGATGTTGAAACAAGCACTAGGAAAAGAGCAAAAAAGACCCCATTTCCCAAGAAATATGTCAGCAAAGGAAAGGGAATACTTACACCACCTACATGCCCTGTAACGAGAGCTACAACTAGATTAGAAAAATCTAAAGAGATGGCTAAAGGCATTAGTGAATTCCCTAAAGAAAAATAGGATTACTTGGAAGACTCAGATTACTTACCAGATGTACCTGGAGCTTTAGATTCATCAAGTTCTGAAGAAGAACATAGCTCAAAATTAATCTCAAAATACCAGGTTAAAGCCAAGGAACCTAGTGCTACCTTAAATCTGAATGAAACTGCACCTTCTGAAGATTGTTCAGTGTTCAGGGTTGAGATAACAACTGATAAGGAAAAGATTAAGGAATTTCATAAAACAATAAAACATTTAAAGAAGGAAAAGGTGCAGATAGAACAGTGGAATGCTCGCCAGCAAGAAAGGATTCAAAGTCTTAAAAATAAGAAGAAGGAGAAAAGGGCATTGCTTAAGGAACTCAGGGAAATTAATTTCAGACTTTACTAGCACAATGTTGTGTTAACAATGAATCTCAAGAAGAAAAACGCCAAAGCCACTGCTGCGATTTTATCCTATAGGTAACATGAAGATTTGTTACAATTTTTTTTAAAGGTTCTCCAGGAGATATGGAAACAATTATTCGTTTTGATCAGGGAGATGCTAATACTTCGATCTATTTTACAGAGTCAAACAAAATCCCTATTTTGTAGAGTCAAATGTAATGCTGGCAATGTTTGTTATATCAAGTTGTTGAGCTGTGGACTATTTTGGGGGGTAGAAGCTCATTTTGAGTGAATTACTTTAGGAGTTGGATACTTTTTTATTCTAGTCATTTAAAGTTGTTCTAGATAATAGGATCTAGAAGTTTTATAGATAGTTTAAATAGACATAAGACAGACCATGTGGAGGTCGAAAAAATGGATATCCAGAGAAACGTTTTGTGGAGCTTATTGTAAAAGACATTTATGTTCAATTGACACTCAATAGCAAAGGAATATGGATGGTTAGAAATTCTTTTTTCTACTTTGTTATTTCATTCTTCATGCTTGAATTTATTATTCAGATTGTAATTCTTTTTGGTTCTTGAATGTTAATTTATACAGTGAAGATTTTGCTGTAGAGATAAATTCTCAAGTAATAAGGTCAAGCTTATTCCCTTGTTTCTTTATAATATATTGATACAAAAAAATATTGTGAAGTTGACATATTGAAGACTTCACTTTCCTTTTTCTTAAATTAGTTTAATCCATTTATGTATCTACCCATTATTCAGTCAGTGGGATATACTATGTTTTATTCTTGATTTTCATGTCATGCTGTAATCTTGACCCAGTTTTCAACCATTTTACAATATACCAAATCATAAAACCTTAAAAATACTTTTCAATAAATGAATGATTCCCTAGATTTCCCTCTCACAGTCAAGTGCAACTTTAGGGACTAACACCTGTCCCACTATTCTTGTAAATAGCCAGGCAATTTCCCAGAATGGATTTCTAAATGAACTAACTTGCAAGCTTGTGATATCTTTAGGAATTGCCATTGGGTCTTCCAGGAACTCGGGCAAGAGGTCCAACCCATTATTATTCTTTCTTAGGAACTGCTTGGAATCTTCTCATTTGAATGTCAATGTTGGCTCCGACAATCTTAACATATGGCGGAAGACCTGAGGTGACAAAGAAACAAAAGAGTGGTCCTGTAGTGGAATAATTCTTTGGCCTGAAATATATTTATCGACACACCAAGAGACCAACTCCTTACAGTAAAAAAAATTAGGGACACAGCCTGCACGATCAATCCTAAAGGTCAAAATTATTTCATTCTGGGCAGAAGGGGATGAGTTATAAGAATATGCCTTGGACCACTGGAAGTTTTGGTCCTCGCACCCGAATATGTTCACTATATCTCCACAGAACTGTTGTTGAGTTGGTGCCATAAGTTTATGAGAACGTCTTCTTGCTCCAGACAATGGTTGAAATGAACAATTGGAGGGGATAATTTAACCCTCCGCAAATTTTGGTACAATGCTTATGAATGAGAAAGCTCCTCGAGCCTTTCACTCATTAATGACAATCTCTATGGGTGTTGCATGATGAGTTGTTAGTAGTAAAGATTACTTATTGCATACTTAGAAGTGCGAAGGTGGTAGGTACAATGAAAATAAATTAACGATTAGAGGTTTCGTGAACGTGCCAACCCGAGAACATGCGAACGACATTCCATGATTTTGAAATCAACACTCGGAAGGGATAATATAACCCTCCACAAATCTTGGTTTAATGTGTATTAATGGGAGATCTCCTTGAGCCTTTCACTCATCAATGACAATCTATATGGTTCCTGCACAATGAGTTGTTGGCATTAAAGCTTAGTAATTGCATATTTAGAAACAAGACTCGAACGACATTCCATGATTTTGAAATCAACACTCGGAAGGGATAATATAACCCTCCGCAAATCTTGGTTTAATCTATATTAATGGGAGATCTCCTCAAGCCTTTTGCTCATCAATGACAATCTATACGGTTCCTGCATGATGAGTTGTTAACATTAAATCTTAGTAATTGCATATTTAGAAACAAGACCTTATATATATATATATATATATATAAACAATTTTTATTATAGACAAGTGCGAAGGTGACGAAGATGGGGAAGAGAAAGTAAGGAATGACTAGGTATAAAAAGTGGTCGGACGAGATTCAAAATAGGGTTACGGGGGATACTTAGGAGAGGTGATTGTCCTACGATGAAATTTTATGTCTCATAATTTTTTACTACAAAACGTGTAAAATAGAAGAGAGCATGATGGGGCAATTCAATGGTCGGTTTGTATATTTGCAGAATTCCGGGAAAGTGGCTAAGTATGGAAAGGGAAATGATCGGTTGGACTCATTTTCGTAATTAAGGATTGAAGATTTCGTGAACGGGCCAACCTGATGACGCGCGAATTCCATTCCATGATGTTTGAAATTAACACTCAGAAGGGATAATATAACCCTCCAAAATTTTTGGTTTAATGCATATTAATGAGAGATATCCTCAAATCCTGGTTTAGCATTAAAGCTTGCTAATTGCATACTTAGAAATAAGACCTTATATACACACACAT
>SNQJ01S0171657.1:0-11377 GCA_010110895.2 Picea sitchensis
CTAGAAGTCACCCGAGCCTATCATGACCTCTATTCCTTCGACTCCAAGAAGGTTCAGTGTCTAGGAGTTATCAAAGACCTGGTCGTGACCTTGTTTCAGCTGCCCATGAAAAGTGTGGTCATGGATATTGTAGTGGCCGATGTCCCCCCTAAGTTCGATATGTTGTTATCAAGATCTTGGATAAAAAGACTGGGGGGAACTTTGCAGATGGACCTCACATATGCTACTATCCCGGTGTTTGGAGGAGAGCATAGAAGGCTATATAGAGAAGCCCAACTGGCCTATATAATCAAGTGATGAAGCCAATCCTACCAACCACCCCATTTTTGCCTTGGACACTGATTTAGGTTCCAGTTTACTGCAACTCACTCACACTCCCGAGCCTCCCCTTAAACTCAAAAAGCAGCCCACCATTTCTCCTAAATTTCCTCCCTCCATCACCTCCGTCTGGAAAATGTTCTTTGATGGAGCCTCTTCCAGGGAAGGCACTAGAGCTGGGGTGGTTTTTGTGTCACTTGCTCAAGAAACCATATCTCTATCATACAAGCTAGAATTTGAAGCTACCAACAATGTGGCAGAGTACGAAGCTCTCATCCTGGGGTTAAGAGCCGCAAGGGAAATGGGAATTCAGGAGGTAGTAGTGTTCGGTGATGCAGAGTTGGTGGTCCAATAGATCAGAAGCGCTTACCAAGCTAAGCATCCTCGACTCAAGAGTTACAAAAATGAGGTATGGGACCTAATTGACAGTTTCTTCTCAGCATTTAACATTTCTTTCATCCCAAGGGAGGAGAACACAATGGAAGATTCCTTGGCTACATCAACAAGTAATTTCAAAGTGCCCTTGCCGCCCAAATTCAGATATGAGGTGGAAGTAAAATACGGGCCCTCCATAACTGACAACGTCAAACATTGGAAGGTTTTCGAGGATGATCTCGAGGTCAAGAAATTCCTGGAGACTGTCGAAGAATTTTCAAAGATGCATATTGACCAAGAATCTGTCTCTAATAAAGAGCTTGATGGGGTTAATTTTCTGAATAAGATTGCAGAGCGTAACATTGTGTAGCTGCCCAGCAATCATATTCCAAGAGGACTGGTTCCTCTGGAAAGGATTTTTTATAGAAACGATGTGTCATTAAAAGGGGAGACCACGGAGGATGACACTGGTACTGTTCAGTGCAACATTGGGACTGAGAGTGAGCCCAAGTTTGTCAAATTGTCAAGAAGCCTGACAGAGGAGTAGAGGTCCGAATACACTGGACTTCTGAGGGAATTCGCTGATGTGTTTGCCTGGACCTACGAAGACCTCAAAACATATGACACTTCTGTCACCGAGCATAAAATCCCATTAAAAGAGGAGGCAAAGCCATTTAGGCAGAAGCTGAGACAAATCAATCCAATGTTGTTGCCTGTCATGGAGAGGGAAGTGAAGAAGCTGCTTCAAGCTCAGATCATTGTACCACTGAGGTATTCAGAGAGGGTGGCCAACTTGGTGCCAATAAGGAAAAAGAGTGGAGAGATCTGACTCTGTGTAGACTTCAGAAACCTGAACAAGAGCTCACGAAAGGATAACTACCCCTTACCAAAGATGGAACATATACTGCAGAGGGTAATAGGAGCTTCCAGGATGTCCATGATTGATGGTTTATCTGGCTATAATCAGATCTCTGTCCTGCCTGAGGACAAGGAAAAGACGACATTTACTACTTCATGGGGCACATTCATGTACGCCAAGATGCCGTTTGGATTAATGAATGCAGGGGAAACGTTTCAGCATGCCATGGACATAGCTTTCGTCGGCGAAAAGGATAAATTTGTGGTCATCTATCTGGATGACATCACATTGTTTTCAAAGTTTGATAAAGAACATTGTTGTCATATCAGGAAGGTTTTCTTGAAATGCAGGAGTTTTGGCATTTCATTAAACCCCAAGAAATCTCTGTTCGCCATGCAGGAGGGAAAATTACTAGGCCACATAGTATTAGCGGAAGGAGTCGGGATTGACCCTAGCAGAGTTGAAGCAATACAAGCCTTATTAATCCCAAGGTCCAAGAAGGAGGTCCAATCCTTCCTTGGTAAGATTAATTTTCTAAGGAGGTTTGTGTCTAACTTTGCTGAGGAGGTAAAACTTATAACAGCCATGCTAAGGAAAGGAAATGAAGTGAGGTGGACTTCTGAATCACGACATTCCTTTGAGCAAATAAAGAAGGCCCTGACTGAAGCCCCTGTGCTCATTAGTCCCGACTACTCAAAGGATTTTCTTATTTTCTCCTTTGCCTCACTTGACATGGTGGCTAGTGTTTTATTACAGACAAACAAGGTCAAACTTGAGTATCCTATGGCCTATTTCAGCCGAGCATTGAGGGACGCCGAAGTCAGGTATGACACTATGGAGAAGCGGGCCTATGCCCTGGTAAAGGCTCTCAAGGCATTTAGAATCTACGTCCTGCAGTAAAAAATCATAGCTTATGTCCCCTTAGTTGTTGTTAAAGACATTCTTATCCAGCCTGACATAGACGGGAGAAGGAGTAAGTGGATAGACAGGATTCTGGAGTTTGACCTGGAAATAAATCCTACCAAATTGATAAAAGGTCAAGGCTTAGCCAAGCTGTTGGCTGAAGCCAATCGCCAAGCTTTGGGGATAAGTTTCATCAACGAATGCTCAGGAATTCAGCAGGGTTGGCTGTCTTAAAGAGACCCTCAAAGGGAGCCCCCATTGGCCCGGTGTCCTTGGTATAAGGATGTCATATACTTCCTGTAGGAGTGGTGGCCTCCAGATGGCCTGCCAACAAACAAAGCAAGAGATCTGAAGCTCAAGGCAGTCAGATATTGCATTATTGACCGAATCTTATACTGGAAGGCCCCCCTCGGGGTACTGTTAAAATACATGGATCCACAAGAGGCTGACAGGATCATGTTTGAATTTCACAGTGGCCTATGTGGAGGGCACCACTTCTGGAAAGCCACAGCCCACAAAATCCTCAGGGCTGGATACTATTGGCTCGCCTTGTTCGCTAATGTCCATAGAAGAGTTAGAGCCTGTATTACATGCCAGAGATTTTCAGGAAAGCAACAACTCAAGTCTCTGCCTTTACAGCCTATGGTTGTTTTGGGACCCTTCCAGCAATGGGGCCTAGATTTTATTAGAGAAATCCACCCTGCTTCCAGTGAGCAGCATAGATGGATCCTGACTGCCACAGACTTCTTTACCAAATGGATTGAAGCTATCCCCACCAGGAGTGCTTCCCACAAGGTAATTATTGGATTCCTGGAAGACCTCATCACAAGATTCGGTTGCCCAAGAAAGATCGTTACAGATAATGCAACCTCATTCAAGGCTAAACCACTGGTTAAGTTCTGCGAGAAATTTGGAATCAAGCTGATTCACTCCACTCCATACTATCCCTAGGGAAATGGTTTAGTAGAAGCCTCCAATAAAAGTCTTATAAGGATCATCAAAAGATTATTGGAGGACAACAAAAAGGCTTGGAATTCAAAGCTGAAATTTTCTCTATGGGCTGATCGGGTGACTACAAAGAGATCTATAGGCATCTCCCCTTTCCAGTTAGTATACAGAGCAGAAGTTGTCTTCCCTTCTCAACTGGCCATTCCCGTAGCGAAATTCTTCCAGGATTATCAAGAAGAGCCTAATGACATGGTCAGAAGGATTCACCAACTAGTAGAAGTCCAGCAGGTCAAAGAGCAGGTGATGAGCAGAGTTCAGGACCACCAGCAAAGGATCAAGCAGGCTTTTGATAAGAAATCCAAAGAGGATTTCCAGGTAGGAGACCTGGTACTGAAATGGGATTCTCCTAAACAAGACAAGGGAAAGCACGACAAATTTGAAGCCCTGTGGATAGGGCCCTTCAAAATATCAGAGGTTTTCTCGAATAACACATATCAGCTACAGGATTTGGAGGGTGAAGAAGTTTTCAGCAGCCCAGTAAAGGGGCATTTTCTTAAAAATTGTTTTTTCTGAGCCTTCCGTGGCTCCTGTGTTTTGTAAATATTGTATTTTTTGTTTTTCGTTTTTACTTTTATGGTTTCAGCTTAGTAAATGACTCCATAGCCCAACAACAAGGCACTGGAACTGCAAAATGAGTCCTTAGAGCATCACAGGGACTACTCTATCCCCCATGGAGCCTAATGTTAGTAACATTTCTCGTCCGAGGCACAAGAGTATTCAGGATTGCAAATGGCGCGAGGAGCGCTGGGCGCAACTCACAGAAGAAATCTATTTTGGGCTTAAATCAACCGAGCGAGCAGTCTGATTTTAACGATCAGAATTCATCCAAGGGACAGATCAATGGTTGGCGGGAAATCACAGATAGAAGATTTGCACCGAGATTAGTGCAAACAGATCGTGCCCACACTGTATACAGGGAAGAATAGCGACCATCTATCCAAAAGACGCATGGCGCGAGATCCAGTTGCATCGACTTTTCGGCAGTCGCGAGTTCGAAGGGTGAAAATTCCATATCACTCTGTATCGCGAAGCCTCAAACCCCGAAGTGCCGATAGCACCCAAAGTTGGGCCCACAATATCAGGGGGCAGTCTCAGCCGTCCATTTGAAGTGGACAACTGGCGCGCGATTAGGCTCCCTGCCTTTTCGCCCATCGCAGTTTTGAAGCGCAAAAAATAGCTCCATCATATCCTGATACGTGAAGTAGCGAGAGCATTCAGGATCTGGGGCCCACAACAGCGTTGGGTGAGTTTAGGACCATCAGATTTGAAGGACGCATGGCGCTCAATTGAGCCATCTCGGCGTTTCGCCCATCACAACTATGATAAGCAAGGATCATCTCCTTCCCATTCATGAATGCCGAAAGCACCTTGGGAACAAGCACGTGGTCATAGCCCGCGGTCATTTGGGGAAAGAAAGGAGTTGTGTAAACAAGGCCAAAGGTGCCAAGTTCAGTTACAGAGGGGATCATCGCGATCTCCAGGCACCATCGAATCCGAACTCAATATTGTTTCTCTCTCGGAGTAAATGAAGGCAAGGAGAGGTGGTTGAAACCTCTCCTCAGTCATTAAGTGAGAAGTATGGAGGGCCTGGCGAGCGGTCTTCTCGAGAAGGTCCCGTGTACCCATTTTTCCAGAGAAGCGATGCCAAAGTCCTCGATTAGACGGAAAAGTCTGTGCATGCTAGCCCAACACTTAATGGCTCGACTACCCTCCCCTTACAGGAGTCATGCGTAGTCAAGGTGGCGTTTGACAGGGATTATCCGTCCGAATTCAGCTGAAAGGACACCATGCCTTGGATGGCTGAACATGCCTTTGTTAGGTGAATTTTCCTGAGTATATAGACTCAGTATTTGTATTTTGTAAAGGATCAATGGTTGAGCAAGGCTCCCGATTGTAAAGTTTTGATGAAGCGTTGGTCGCTCTAGTTTATGTATGTGGTATTTGAGACTTCTTACTTTATGGATGTCAGCCTCTTTTCCATCTCTTGTATACTATGTTAGAACAACTCGAAATTGGAGGATCCAGTCGAGTTGGAGCTGTTATAGGATAATGTAGGTTGGATCACTGTAACAGTTACATTGTTTCTAGTCGGTTCCTGTTATTTTCATAGCACTGAATGACTTGGAATTGGAGGATCCAATCGAGTCACTCTTCAGCTTCTTGAAGCTCCGGACCAAGAGGATCTTGTCTACTGAGTTTTTCATCCTCAAGCTTCCGAAGGCCTGTCGCCCTAGGCAGTTTCATTCATCCTTCTCACAAGTCTTCTATCTACCACCCTTTAATCCATTCACTGACAGAAGTTGGATCAAGGCCTCTCTTGCTGCATACATACCAGGCCCAGTTTCTTGAGTTCAAGTTTTATCTTCTCGAGTCTTTATCCATTTGATCACCCGATTAAACAAATTGTGACATAAAACTGATGGGCATTAGGCTATGCTCCTGCAAGCAATCTAGGAGTGACTTCTGATGCTAATAGAGACTAACCCTTTGACTCAAAGACATATACATATAATAACCCTATAACTCCCTAACCCACTATAATATCCCCAAGGATGAGCCCCAGTTGTATTTATGAATTGTAACATGTTTTTTAGGCTGCTGAGCCAAGAAATTATAAGCTATGGGATTATATGTTTAATAGGCCAGAGAGCCTAGGTGTTAGAGGCCAGAAGCCTATTTTGTACATGTAAATATTCATATTATTAATATAAAAACATCATTGCATGTAGACCGACCATGAAGAAAGAGTATGCGGGACTAAGATCCACTAGGCTGGGTAAGGGAGAGGGGGTTGAGAGGTTGGAAAGAGGGGCTACACCTAAGGGATTAAGTCTAAGAGAATAATAATTTATTATTATTACAAAAGCTGATTAGAAGGATATGTGTTTATCCTAAGTTCTTTTGGGAAGAGGTAATGACTTCCAAAAGGAAAGGAAGTGCTTCATGAGAAACATGTGTCAGCCCAGGCACATGTAGTTTTAAGGGGAGGCACTCACTCACTCACTCACATAGAGGTTCATGTATAGACAGTTTTGGCTCTCACGCTCTCACCATATTTGCTATGCTAGACCAGTCTACCCCATCTCTCCTCACGAGTTCACTCATGCACTGAGCAAGCACGCAGCCAACCAATTTCGCCATTGTTGAACCCATGGCCATTGTGCACCTCTGTAATTTACTGAGTCGTCCCTTTCTTTATCCGACCTTGCTATTTTGGTTTGAAGAGGTGGGTTGTCAAGCCCATGGTTGAAGAGGCAGGTTGTCAGGCATGTGAGCATTTCTCTCTCCAGGTGAGAGAGGTTGTTGTGGATTGAAGAAGCAGGCTGTCAGGCCTGTGAGAAACTCTCTCCAGGTGAGAGAGTGTGCTGAGGAAGTGAGTTCTCTTGGAGGGAGTCTCGTAGCTACTACAAAGCTCTAATAATTCCTGTCCAGCCTATTGTTGAAGCCTCGGAAGGGAGTTGGAGCAACCGATGGACTATGTGACAGTGAAGGTGTATACTCCTGGGGTGGGACAAACATCTGGGGAATGAGAGTCTGTGAGAAGTGGGCGTAAGTGGCTCCTTGGAGAGAATCCTTCCTCTTAACTGTGTGACTTTCCTATTGACCTTGCCTAGCCTAGGAATCCCTTTCCCGATGGAGTTTAGTCCCAGCTCAGGGGTGACCCACTGATAAGAGTGATGAGTAGTGTGTTCTAAGACTGGGAGGTTCATGGAAGTTCTGCACGCAGTTGGTGGTCCTCCTTAAAAATATAAGTACCACTTCTATGTTCATTACATGTTGTGTATTGTTTATGTTTATATTGATGAGTATGGCCTGTATATGTTGTATGTATGGGCTTATTGTTATTTTCCGCGTGGATCTGTGTATTAGAAGATATGTTGTCTGTTATGCATGTCTGTGATTCTTGCAATGTTATCATGTGTTCTGTTGCATGTATGAATTACTGTCAATTCCACAGGAGTCTGTATGTATTTCTAATGCAATGTGAGAAATTAATGAATTAATGAATTTGTTTTAAATTCATTAGAAATGCATTATATATATAATGCATTTCTAATGAATTTAAAACAAATAACACAAAATTTAATTCATTAATTTCTAACAAAATTTCTAAGTATTTTTGTGTTATTTGTTTTAAATTCATTAGAAATGCATTATATATATATATATGTGTGTGTGTGTGTGTGTGTGTGTGTGTGTGTGTGTGTGTTCCAGGGATACCACAAAATGGTATCAGAGCTAAGTGAAGTGTCCGAGTAGTGGCATTTCCCAACCGGTTGGTGGTTGGCGATGTTACAAAATGGTATCAGAGCCAAGGTTCAAGCATTTAGCCTGGATGGGTCGGATAAGTGGTCATTGGAACCAAGGTTTCAGGTGGAAATTGTGTTAAGAGGAACACATTTCGAACCTCAGAACATTCTTGAGTGCTAAGAGGTTACCTTGTCCATGTTACGAAGCTCAGGAGGTGTAGCGGTATAATAAAACCACGATAGATGTGGTATTGGGCCGTAGGGTAATGTGGGCCATAGGATTTGTTTAGGCGAAGGAGGACAATTCATGACCGTCATATCTGGAGAAAAGTGCAGGAAGGTTAACCTGAAAGTCCTCAGAATTTGAGACTTCAAAGAAGTTATGTGTTATTGAGAGGAAGAGCTCGAAGGCCCGAAGCTCCGAAGTCCAGAGCCAATTCGGACCGTCTGTCGAAGAGATGTGTGTCAGATGATTAACTTATTAGCGAATTCGGTGTTCAGGAGTAGTATATTGTGGTAGACTGAAAGCTCCTGGAGCTTCGATGGTGCAGACCCCACCGCTCCTTCGGGGCTGTGCGACCTCCTTGTCTAGGATCGTTCGATATTTGAGTCAAATCGACTCCTTATATTCCTCCTTGGAACACGAAACTCTATAACAGGCCCTTATTTCGCTGGCGCAGGTTGTGTGGCACCCGTAGACCCTCCCCTTAGCACTAGTTCTCTGTGCTAGACTTTCTCCTTGATGTGACCATGGACTTCGACCGTGGGCCAACTCCCTTCACGACCCCGCGCTTCGAAAATTTCGCGAGTTGTTTACTCCCCTTCCCCAATTCCTGAATCGACAAATTATTAGGGACTAGATCTATGGTCCATGTCCGTCTTGCGATCAACAACTGTGATCACTTCACGAGTTCAGACTTCGTGAATCCTCCCTTATCCTAACTCTTTGGGTATTCCCTCCTTAACTTATCCCGAACTACGTGGATCTCTGCCACATATTCTCTGGATCCAATGGTCCAGAATGAAATCGCTCTTTGTGGATCCACAAAGATCTTTGTTTGCTTCCGGTAAACCTTCTAAAGCTCTCACTCCAAAACTTCTCTATCTTCTTCCACTTGTCTCCTCTTTGACGATGGATGATTTCTTCATCTTCGGGACTTCGACAAGTCTTTGAATCCTTTACACACTTAGTACAAATTCCCCTTTCGAGACTTAGGTTGTTCTTGAACTCCTTTTGCACTCCTTGCAGAGTTTTGCATAGACTTCCTTCTATGACTTTGCTTAGCTTGAAAACCTCCAAGGTTCCCAGTTCCCCTGCGTCCTTCAGTGGACTTCTTCTTACCCTCCTGTCAGGCTCTCGCTTTGCCTTCTGATTTTGTAAAGTGAACTTGCAATCACCTTAGGCGCACTCCTTGCGCTTGTCTTAGCTCTTCGATGACGTCTCCCTTAGCCTTAGGGAAAGGTTTAAGGCATCTCCTTTCCTTTGTCGATGCACTTATTGCAAATCCTTCCTTCACCAGAATGTTCAGTAACTCTAGGACTCTCCAACACCTCTAACCATGTTGCTTATGTGCACGCTCACACTAACTCGATGCCCTCTTGGCAGATCATTTCAAAGCATTCAGTAACTCCGAACTGCGCTTCTCCCCACACAGTCTGTCTTTCCAAGGAACTTAACCGCCTTGAAATTTTTTCCCGAGTCTGTGAATTGATCCGGTGTGCCCTCCTGGAAGTTTCTCTTCTGACTCCACTAAGTTCAGACACGCACTCCTTGCATTGTCTTGCATAGTTTCTACCCTTTGTCGTGCACCCATTGCACTTAGCCTAGAGAACCAAAATTAACTCAACACACTCTCAGATATAAAATTGTATCTCTATCCTTGCAGATGATTTCTAACATTCATCTACAATTCAAAAACATGTAAATGGAATTCATAACCCAGCATCCATTACACATAAAGTTAAAACAGGAAAAACTGTCATTTTCTATTAATGGTGGAACGTCAATTTACAATAGTTGAGTCTGAGCTACAACTGGCTCTCAACTCTCTTTGTTTCTCTCCCTACAACTCGACCTATCCAACCCCACACACTCTTCTTGGCAACCAATACAAGATTTATACAAGAGGGGCTCAATGAGCTTCCCCCACAAGCTAAAATAGTGGTGTCAAATCACCATTCCTAATTCCTATCTAAATGGAAAATTACAATGATGGTAATCTGCTCCAAATCAGATGCAGATCTCTTCTTCCGCTAGCCTATTAATGGTGACCTTACATGTAGCTTGTGAGAAATCACACTTTTTCTCTTCTAGGTTGTATTCATTAAATGCCTGGATCTCGCCTTAGATTCTCGAGGCAAAAATAATAGGGCGATGCCTCTCCTTCCTGGAATGCGCACCACGCGTGTCAATTAGCTGGCGCGTGCTAAGGTGGAGTGATGCTCCTGCATCATCTAAAATCCAGAGTTAATCTGGATCCTTCGTCAAGAGGGACACGTGTCAGCAGATTGACTTGTTCGGGATTTTGGTGTTTGGGAAAATTAGTGTATGTTGGGGCGAGAAATCCCAAAGCCCGAAGCTCCAAATCCCCGAAGAGCTGAAGTAGTGATTCATGATGACATCACTTGGATTGACGTGGACACATGGGTTGTGTGGCACATGTCAATGGGTTTTGAACCCATGGAAGATTGAAATTCCATTTGGAACATGACACATGTCACCCATCTGATTGGTCCACGTGTCAGCCGCTAGTATTCTACCACATGGCATTTTGTATGAGCATGGTTAGTGGGGCCCTGAGGTTACATAACATAGTTAAAGGTCAATATATGGTGGTCCCACACTGGCGTTGATCACGATACATCAATATCGATGAACATGAGGCATTACGGGGACCCAAGTTGCACGAGAGTTAATTCTCCAAGGCGACCCCACAATCCAAACCATGGTTTTACCGAGGGGTTACGTGTTAACGTCCGAGGAATTGTGGGGCAATAGGCGGGTTACTCCAAAACCGCCTATGCATGCCCCGACAATTTGAAAGGGGTAAATATTGATGTGACATGTTAGTGTTCGAACATTGAAACCTTGGGGCTCAGAGGATGCGTGGCACCAGATGCCGTAGTCCAGAGATCGGACTCTCCGGAAGGATTATGCTATGTTATGTAGTGGAGGGACCCCGCACCGTTAAAGGCAGAAAGGCAAGGGGGGGGGGTGCAGAATTAATTACGAGCGGTCGATTTGAGCATTGATGATCACAGCCAATGAGACTTGTGTGAACATTAACCACTATACGACAATAGTCATATCCACTTGCTGAGGGTTATATCACACCTCAGTCGTTGGTTTCTAATGAACAGTGGACCGTATATCCACTCCCCACACTTCGCAAGTTCACCCATTCGGCACTCCGGGGAGTGACAATGACTTGGGTTAGGAACTTTCGAAGCTTGGAGTTTTGAAGCCTGGAGGTCCGAAGTCCTGAATAAGCGCCTATCGACCTAGCGCTTGCCCACAACCTGTGGTTGCATGGGCTGGGGGCTAAGAGAAAGGGGCTAGTGCCCGAAATTATTGTATAACAGAGCAGAGCTCAAAAATAAAATATCTGCGGGGATTCTTGATTGATCGAGAACCACAAAATAAAATCTGAAAGTTTTTTTTGAA
>SNQJ01S0171658.1:8602-20503 GCA_010110895.2 Picea sitchensis
GCATGCACCGCGATTGTCCTCATCACTGTTGCTTTGACCTCAACCGTGGCCAACGATATCACCATTGAAGCATCCTAACCTATTATCGACCGACTTGCTTCCAGGAAAGTATATGCAATGGACATAAAGGGAGAAATTCCAGAAGAACTGACTGACTTAGTCATCAACTCCCAAGGTTTCTTTGGAAAAATGTTCACATTGAATCCTAGGTTCAACATGACATCGTCCATCAGCTCGGAAGAGGCGGTCCACTTCGGTGCAGTAGCCCGACCTGTTGTTGGCCTTCGTGGAAGTGAAAGACGAGGTCGGGCGGGAGGTTAACTCCGATAAAAACGGCGTGAAACGTCGTTCGTGGCCCTGTCCTAGTTATTTTGGCTCGTCCATCGCCACCCAGGTGTTGAGGAACAAATTGTTGCAGAAATTCGATCGATCTTGAACAAGAGAGCTGGAAATTCAGTGAGTTTTAGTCTCGAAGAGCTGAAGTAGATGCATTATCTCCAAGCCACGTTGTCGGAGTCGCTGAGACTTTATCCCTCAGTGAGGGTAGACCACAAGGAAGTTGAGGCGGGCGACTGTTTTCCCGACGGGAGATATGTGAAAAGGGCACCAAGGTCTTGTCTTGGATATATTCAATGGGTAGAAGGGAGAGCATATGGGGGAAGGATTGCCTGGAGTTCAGGCCCGAGAGATGGATCGACGACAAGGGGGGTTTTGTGAGTGAATCCACGTTCAAGCATCTGGTCTTCAATGGTGGCCCAACGCCGCGCTTGGGTAAGGATTTTGCTTACGTTCAGATGAAATGGATTGCTTCTGGGGATTTCGTGTCAAATTGGCTCCGGGGCACGTGGTGTGTATGGGCATAAGAATTCCATGCATTAGCATTGGCCTTAGTGTTACCTTAAATGAAAATTGTTCCCTTGTGATAATGAATAATCCAATTATATCTATTTATTAAAAATCCTCTTCAATAATAAATTATATATCCAAGCAATCAAGGGAGGGATTATTTCATTATTTTCCATTTGATTCATTTTATTATTTTAAATTCGTTAATGGTGATTTAGGTTTATGAATGGTATTCACAAACTTCAGAGTGTGATCAATTACTCCTTTCAAGTGGCCATAATAATAACTTATAATTTTATTGTCAAATTTCATGTACTTGCAGCAAAGGCATGAAATTGATTGCTAAATAATTAAAATTAAAAGGCCATTATTGGCAATCAATGCAAATGGCCATAATAATAACATGAAATTTTATGGTCAAATTTCATGTACGCCAAGTTGCAGCAAAGACATGAAATTCATAGCTGAATAATTTCAATTAAAAAATCATTATTATCAATCAATGTAAATGTATGCAGAGTTCCCATAATCTGAAGTTCAAAATTTTCTCAAAACCTTAATATCTCATAGGGACATTGCCACGTTAACTTGTTATATACTAAATACATAGTAAATACACAAGAAATACCCATTACTATTATTATTATACCTGGTATATTATATTAAAAAACATCACACCATCAAATAAAAAATACCAAAAACAACCTTATGCATGCCAACACTTCAAGAAAAATGAGCTATAATAACATAGATCAACAATACTATAACCCTGTTGTAATAGTGAATACACAACAAACACTCATACGTTGGAATATAGCTCTTCCGAGATTGGAATATATGAATTCTCGACATAACAACCATTAGTCGTGTGAAACTCATAAAGACGAGGTGCATTTATGAACTGTACAGTCACATATCTGAAGCATACTTTCTGTGTCGTCTCCACAAGTTACATTTTCACATGAAATTAAAGTGTCCTTTCTATAATTAATGAGGAACACACTAGAATACATTGTAGTTAAATTACAGAGAGGAGGAGAGGAGGTTCTGGCCACAGCACGGATTTCTCCTCCATAAATTAAAGTGTCCTTTCTATAATTAATGAGGAACACACTAGAATACATTGTAGTTAAATTGAAGAGAGGAGGAGAGGAGGTTCTGGCCACAGCACGGATTTCTCCTCCATAAAGCTCTGTCAAATTTGTTATGCATGTGGTTTATTTGTGGGGCATTTAACCTACAAATTTCTTGCGTTTAAAAAGTCACAATCCTTGCCAGCCTAGTTGCATAATGTATATTTTTAACGAATTATAAATTGTTCATACAGAGACATCGACACCACAAAAGAAGAAAATTACCGCAACCTATATACACAAACTTTCTATTTAGCCACTTTATTTTGGGTTCTCCTCTTTAGCTCTGGTGGCTGTTGATAGTTAAAAGGCTACATATTCAGTGGAACTCTTTATTTTTCTTTGTGTTCTGTTTATTTTCATGCTATTAAATTTAAGTTTATTTGAAGTTCTTGCATGAGTTCGCAGCGTCCATAACATTTTCTTAATGCTGTCACTTGTTAACTTGTAATAGGAATTCAATGCAATTAACACTGGTGGTTATGATTTTCAAGCTATTTCTTTCATCACACAGTTATGATGATACTGAACGAGGGTTCACTGGAGATAATATTAGTAACGAACACAAAGATTTGCAAGCGTTTTGCAGATGTATAACTTTCTAATGTGCAATTTTGAGGTTCAAGATAATTGCTAAAGAGCAAAACATTTTCTGTCAAGTTGAAAAGATTAGTTCTACAGGTTTTGGTTCAAGGCAACCCCATCCTGCTGACAACCTCCATTTTCTGTCAGATGGCGTGCAACACTCTGTGTTATGCAAATTCAGATTTCGTTATCCATCGCGCTTGTGGTGTCATTGTAGGGAGTGTAGATACTCTCCGAGTTACCTATAGTGTAAAGAGATATAAAGAGATATAGAATACTCTGTGTTATGCAAATTCAGATTTCGTTATCCATCGCGCTTGTGGTGTCATTGTAGGGAGTGTAGATACTCTCCGAGTTACCTATAGTGTAAAGAGATATAAAGAGATATAGAATAGCACAGTCGCTAACTGGTTGCTGGTGAACACTGAAAGGTTTAAGGCTATCGAAAGGTTTAAGGCTGGTAAGATGAAATTAAGAATATGAAGAATAAATAGGAAGAATATGAAAAGATGGAGTGTAATTATGGGTCGGTCATAAGTAAACTTGGTATAAATGTAAATTTAACTGTAAAATGATAAAAAGTTTATAGAGTAAATTTGTAATTTTAATTAAGTTTGTTAATGATTTCAACTTGACAATTAGATGATCACACAGTAATTGAAATTTATGGTTAAAAGATCATTAAATATGTCCATTATTAATAAGTATATGCGAAATTTATGGTTAAAAGATCATTACATATACCCATTATCAATAAGTATATGCTTTTGAGCATAATTAATTTTAATCATTAATACATTAATTAATGTATCTTTGAAATGTCAGAAGTGATAGATAACACAAGTAACTCTTCATATAAACGTTACTGGTTCCGTGAAAATTGTGATATGAAAGATACATATTTAGAGAATGGAAAACAAAATAAATAAAATGTTAAGTAGATGCGTGAACTTTTCTTCAAATCCTTCTTCAATGCGATAATATTTACATGTAAAAACAAAAGATTATGGAAGCCACCCTTATAATTACATGTAAAAAGAAAAGATTATGAAAGCGAACAGAGAACACAAATTTATATACGAGTTAGGAACCTGACGAATCCAGATACGTTCATGATCCACACTTCTGAAATTTTGCCCGGAACCATGAAGTGATAGGCAAGGTTGATAGGTAAGTAGCTTGCCATGATTCGGGCCGAATTTTTGTAGTGTGGATAAGCATTGCATTTCATGATTAGTTATCTGAAACAGATTTGATCGAGATCGGAAAAAGCTGCAGCATCAGTATGGATACTGTACATATGGTCGTCCTGTGCCCAAACGGTAACTTGGCCTGTTTCACTTTCACATTGAAAATCGATCGTTCTGCTTTCTCCTCCTCTTCCTAATATTGTAGGAGTCGGTGTTGCCTTGCCTTCTTCATTGGACATTGTTGAGCAGTCCCGTTGATCACCATCCTGCACTCCTCCGATCTTAGCCAACTGGTAGCTCTTCTGCCTATGAATATTAATATACGTTGGTACGCCCAAATTCAGTTTATCATATCTCAAATTTACATGATCCTTGCAATCATCCTGACTCTTACCCTGAATGTGATCAATATCGGCCCATATAATTGCTGGTGCACGAAATTGGGAGCGGGAACCATGTGGCGGGCAAGGCTGATGTGTAGTTTTCTGCTGCAGGTCCATGCAATCTTCCACCTTATTAGCGGTATAAGTTCCCGGATAAACATCAGTAAAATCAGCTGCATTTGAATAGAAATGATTAGCGCTCCGTGCAGTTATTTCAGAAGATGCTGTGCAGAACGAATAGTCCATCATGATCTCATTCTCATTTCCATTAATCATCTCTCCATCGTTTTCAATATCTCCTTTGGATGAGTCACTGATGTCAAAGAGAGCGTTATTGACAGAGCCAGGCGCTTCGTGAGGTGGCAATGGAGTCCACGAGTCTCTTACTTGTTGACATCTCGATGATTCTGCAGTCTTATAAGTATGCCCTTGCACTTGCAGATTCGGTGATGTAAAAGCCTGAGAGAAGCGATCGTTGGTGTCAGCAGAAGTAGTATCGATCCACAGCTGAGAATAAGAAATTAGCTTGTTGTTGGTGGAATCTGGATCAACTGGAAACACAAAATTATGCTCCTGTACTTGTTCATGCTTTAAATCCAATACACCATGTACACTGGAGTACTGATTTTCTGCAGTGGTCACTACATTAAAGGTGTTATCAAATGACTGCAGGTACCCTTCAGGCTTGGCAGACTGAAACGACTTAGAAGCATCATGAGCATGAGCAGACACTGAATTGGTATTGCATATGTGGGTATTAGATTTTGTGCTGTTGTTGCCGTTGGAGGAGGAGCAGGGGAGCCTGTTGAGCTTCTTCTTGATACAAGAGTTCCAATAATTCTTGATCTCGTTGTCCGTACGCCCAGGCAAACGGGCAGCAATTTGAGACCACCTACGTCGTCGATGTCATTCGTTCCCCAAGTTAATGAATGGAAGAGCAGGTAACCATGCGAACAAATACTAGCGGAGAAAATCGGAATGGACAAAAGAGGTGTAGGAATGGAGAAAAGCAAAAACCTGTTGCCAAGAATGGAGTGTAAGTCTATGATCAATTGCTCTTCTTTGAGTGAAATTGCACCGTGTTTAAGACCAGGCCGTAAGTAGTTGATCCATCTCAGCCTGCAGCTCTTTCCGCATCTCTGAAGACCTGTATGCCCATTCATGGTCACATTATTAGGTGCTTTACCACCGTCTATTTTTATTATTTTCCTACCTTACCATATTTGCAAGAACAGAAGAGGTTACTAACCAAGAAAAGTGAGCACTGCATCTCCTCAGAAAGAAAAAACTTAGACAAATTTCTTTAAACCTTTCACGTGGATAAACAGCATAAATTTATAGATGAAAAATAACCAGTTTTAAACCTTTCATTTTGGATAAATTAGGATGCATTTATTAATCTTAAATTTCTGAAGATGCATATAGATATGAAAAATGACAAACCTTTCATTTCTTAAGCGGATATTAAGATAAATTTTATTATAACCTTAAATTCATTAAGGTTGAATAAAGACGAAAAAAAACTAGTTTTCAACCATTAATTATAATCTTAAATTTATTAAAGTGGAATATAAATTGTAAAATACCAGTTACACTGACACACTTTAGTATTCAACGCTTGTTTTTCTGTTTTTAAATTATTTCCATGCATAGTAATTTCAAATTAAAATGAAGATATCCTATGCTAATATCATGGCATTCGATTTATTAAAAAACCAGTTACGAACTTCAATATCTAAGGTTTGTTTTTCTAATTTTTTTATTATTCTAATGTTTAATAGTTACACCTTAAATGGGGGGTGGTAGGTGTAGGGAAGGTTATTATGGATGTCTCAGGGATAATATAAAGAAAAAACATATGGACTATGTGGAGATTATAAAGAAAAAGCATATGGACTATGGCAAGAATTATGACCAGAATAACTAAAGTATTACTATCATTGAATGTGATAAAGTATTCCTGATAGTATCATTGAATGTAATATAGTTGATTTTAAGATTATTATAAATAATTTGGTCTGTAATTGAATGGTGGGAGACAATTTAGTCTCCATAATTTCAATCATAATTTCAATAATGGAAGAAACTCTAAAGTGTTTAGAAACAACTCTTTAATCTTAATAATTAAAAGAAAAAAAACAAGAGGCCAAAGTCTTCATCAAAATCAAATACTAATAGTTTATGAAACCCTTAATCAACAAACCATCTCCTAATTAATTATGACTAATCTATCACATTACTTTCAACCCAGGTCACTTAATAAAGCATCAGAAGAGTTATGAAAAGGGACATGATTCCCTTCTTAACATGCACCAGGCTATGAATGCTCATGCTTATGTCCAGTGTTTTTATTTTACTCCAGCTAGCACTGGGATGATGACATTGTTGCTTGGGAGGCACAGGAAACACAGGTCTTCTCGCCTAGTAAGAAAACTCAGATTTCTTCTGATTGGTGTTTGGTTTTCTGCTGGTTATGTTTTTGAGTGCTATAAAAATCTTAGGCATATAGTATTAAGGACCATTGAGGAGTTTTGTATAATGATAAACCCTAACTGGTTTTGCACTTGAAATAAGACTTTTTTTGAAACTGTTTAATGACTATTTTGAAAATCCGTGGTAGAATAAAGTGATGTGTTTCCTATAACTTTACCCAATTATGTTAAAAACAGATAAAAGTAAAACTTCCACCTGAAAATATTGCATTCCATTTATTAAACACAGACACCAAATGTAAACCTTGACTCAAAAGGTTAAAATCTGTCAATTTTCATGCCTTTAATGGATCTAGGCGACTCTACTATCATTGCATTGCATTCATTAATATCCCAGCATTGGTTTATATATTTATACAGTACAGCATTTGTCTAAATGAGCCTAGGTTGCAACATTGCTGCATTGGGTTGAATTGAATAGAGTAGAGTAAAACAGAAATTAAAGCAGGACTGGGTACCCAATCACTTACCAACTTGCTTAGCTACAGAGCTCCAAGAACTGCCAACATCATTCTTCATCATATAATTGATGAGTTTCGCATCTTCCTCTGGTGACCAGAGACCTCTTTTAATCTTTGGCCGAGAGGAGAGTGGGGTGCCTGCTCCTTGACCTTGTGCCCACCCCATTTTCAGCACCGCCTGCCAATTGCCCTTCTCTGCGAGTTTGTGAATTTGGTGATGCACTTTCCAACCAATGCGCAACCCAGGATGCCAAGGGCTCATCTGGGCTTTGGAGTTTCACAGAGTTTAAAACACAAGTAGAAAAGGAAGATTGGCAGATGGAGCCCACTGTTCTTCATTT
Organism: Picea sitchensis; assembly: GCA_010110895.2. Lineage (NCBI taxonomy): Eukaryota > Viridiplantae > Streptophyta > Pinopsida > Pinales > Pinaceae > Picea > Picea sitchensis. The sequence goes on from SNQJ01S0171658.1 coordinate 16,034, forward strand.
TTATTCGCCATCAGCACGTGGACGTGGACAACTGACCAACCTTTTGATCTGATTACGTATGATGGTTAATCATTTTCAGATTGGATGATATATTAAGTTTTGGTGCGGTGATTTTACTCCATTTGTCCTTCGAACGCATAATATTATTTATTTTAAGACCAGACATGGACCGTACCAACGTTCATTAATGTTGTTGTTGAGAATGATAAATCATACACGGCCAAACCTGTACTTCCTCCTCCGGCCCTCACTGACATACACACGATGTCAACGAAACAATAGTGTCCATCCTAATTGGCACCACAAGCATTCAGTTGTTGAACGTTCAAAAGTCATTGCAGTTGTGAGTGATAAATCAAATGAGTCCCGGCCTTACTTACTCACATCAAATGTCAGCGCAGCAATAGTCTCCATACTATTTGACTAGCTGAAATCCGGACCTAACATATGTATATATTCATTACTACCGACTAAAACGTACAGAAGCAGGTGATTTCAAATCTGGTTTGAAGAAAACAAGAGAAAACTTTATAAGCAAATACCTAACCTGATACATATATTCCATCCAAAAAAATCAAATATTTTAATTTTGTGTGTTTTTAGTTTTTATCAAATTATGCTTGGCTTTTGGATATTTAAGGTGTATATATCCATATTTTTTTTTTTCCAAATTCGAACCTGAACTTGATGAGATGATCCACTAAAACATATACAAAGATGAAGAAACAACATAAAAATGTCGTACAAATTAAAACGTTATAATCAACACCTAACCTCCCAGCACTGATAAAACGTTAATTATTGTAACAATGCAGGTTTCTCATTCTTTGTTTTTATCCAATTATGTGTTTCGCCATGTTGTGGTAATCATAACATCAGCATGTGTTATCTGTTATGAGAATGAAAAGAGATTAACGAATATTAATTTTATCACTATGAAAGCAATCTAATTGCTAATTGTTACTTATTATGAAAGCAATAATCTAATTGCTACTTGTAAGAGAACACCATTATACACAATACCTTCTAATGTCATTGCTATTCAGGACTTATTACTTAATTATTACTTAAAGTATGGAGACAACAATTGAGTCAGATGAAATAATACAAATAAAAAATAAAACAATCATTGACTTAGACATACGAAAGAATATAAACAAAAAAACAAATTATATACTTGATTTGCAACCAGGAAAAGTCGAGGATGAGGGCACATGTAACATTGCATCACCTTATTGAGAAGTGAGACATACACATTTAATATTGCATCAAGTAAGATATACACATTTAATATTGCATCAAGTAAGATATACACATTTAATATTGCATCGCCTCACCTTATTGAGTAAGTAAGACATACACATTTAATAAAATTTGAGTTATTTAATAATGTGCAAACAATAAAATAATAATGTTTTAAAAGAAAATTAGATAAAAACATAATAATATACATATTTTTATGACATGTGCACATAGCCTTGATGTAAAAATAGTTATGTTATGCAAATGTTAGGATATTTTTTCTTTTTTACTTAAGGTTTCTAATTACACTTAAAATAGAAGGATGGTGTAAGATAACTGTCCTTGTCAATTAAGAGGAGGTCAATCAACTAAACTTTCATATGTATTTTTTCTTTTTTACTTAAGGTTTCTAATTACACTTAAAATAGAAGGATGGTGTAAGATAACTATCCTTGTCAATTAAGAGGAGGTCAATCAACCAAACTTTCATATGTTTGCTAAGTTGGGAAGACTAGGCTTAATAAAGGTGAAATTGCTACTTGTTTTCTGAAAAAATGCTGGGGGAGATTGAATAACAAACTACTTAAACTTATGGTTCATATCATTGATTTTAAGATATTGTAGATTTTAAAGAGATCACTAAATAAATGTTAATATAAAGAAAATAAAAAATTGAAACAAAGTAGGGTTTATTATCCATTTTTCACTTTGTTTCCTACTTGCCCTACTTAAGCTAGGCACTGAAAACACAAATGTAACTAAGATAAAATGAATTATTTTCCTTAAAATAAGGGAAACTAAAAAATGATGAAGATTAATTGATTCATTTTCCTTTCTAGTGTTTCATAGAAAAGGGGAGAAGAATGGTTTATTACAACAAATGCACACCTTCATCCTTGCCCACCCACCCTCCCATGACATGGCACACCTTCATCTCTCAAGAAGGAGGCGCGCAATGGTGGGTGAAGGGTGGTCTATAAAGTCCTTTGATTTCATTAATATAACAACTCTGCTTGGATATCACAAAGGAAAAATAAGACATATACTTAAAATACTAAGAGAAATTTTTTTAGGCCTCCTTATGTACCATAGTTCACTTTCCACCTACAAAAAAGAACAAGGGTTTCTCAATGTTTGGATATATATATATATATATATATGTATACAAAAAAATGAAACAGGCAAGTCAAACGATGGATATTGGAAATTGAAAAAGTCTGAGATTCTTAATGCCCTTAGTAAAAGGATGTATCTCCTACCTCACCAACTATTGTTGAAGTCTTCCTTTTAATTTAGAATCAGGAAGGGAGTATTAATCGAAGTTATAAAAGAGAGATCCACAACCACCACAAGATGCGATCACACAAGCTAAAAACAAAGAGGGTGAGCTCGCAAATAGATAAACATGTAGTGACATATTCTATAGAGAGAAAGGATGATAAGAATCAAAATCTAAGTTTGATTTGAGAGCATTTACAATGAGAAGTAAATAAACCTATAAAATAAAGAACATGTAAAAGAGAGATGAATTATCTATATATCATATGTGAAAATTTCAATGGGACATTCCGTAATTATACTAGATTAGTAATTGGAAGGACTAAAACTGCGAAGTCCCCTCAAATCAAGGAAACTTGTTTGCCCCAGTTTGGTATTTTAATGTAGGTATATCCCCTTTCATTTGTAGGGGCTTGGGATTGTTTAGTAGGGAAATTAGGAAAATAAGGCCCAATGTTATACAGATCTATTTGAAATTTAAAAATGTGCATTGAGCATATCATAAAGTGACTTGACCAAAGCACACAATACATAGCTCTAATTAAGAAAAAAATAAATAGTGCTATTGGATAATCACTTCGACTAATTGAATGAGCATTCAAAACAAATGTAGGATGTTCTTGTAGTCCCATAATAGAATCTCTACCCACTCAAATTGATCAAATTGAATGGGAGGAGATGTGGTCAAGAATGCTAAACTCTAGAAAATGGGTTAGAGATGAAGGGAAAGGATAGAGATACCTTCTAAGGGTCCAATAAATAATAAAGCGAGACATCAAGAGCAAGTTGAGGATTGTAAAATCATCTATTTGTATCATATGAAGGGGAACACAGATGATAGGCTTCGGTAGATGTCTATGCTATAGAATTTTGTAGAGTCCTCCTTATTATTTTAGGACAATATATGCATACAATTTATAGAGTGCAAGTTATATATAGTTTTGCATTCCCTCGTTATGGGCAAATTCAAGTTCCATGAAAGAGATGCATATTTCCATGAATACTGAGTCAAGCATGTTAATAACTATTTAAAACATAACAAGTAAACATATGAAACATGAGAGAGGGGGGAAATAGAAGGGGGGATGGGATGTTTGGGAATTTTTCTAATGGAAGAAGTGATAAACCATGGACTGAAAACATAAAAATTATTCAATGGAGGATGGATCTAGGTCTGTAGGATGATACAAGTGACCCACTCACATTCATGAGGGAATCGTTTGAATGCTATATGGTAATAAGAAGGAAAAAAACAAGAATACCCAAGCATATAATGTAGAAAAATAGAAAACATGGAGGTGTAAAAAATAATGCAATTATGCATATAAATCTATACACTTAGTTGATCATATGATGGAAGGAGAAACAAAATCTTTGAGAGAAGTGTACAATCAATTAATAACAAGAAATATGAGGAAACAAATGATCCTATATATATCATTGAATCGATGAAACAAATATTTAATATGTGAAAAGGAAATATGTGAGAGTAAAGGAAGGGGGAGATAAGTCAAACTTCCATGTTTCTAAAAGTGTTGATGTGACATGCTACAAAAACACTAACAATATAGGGTGATTCAAAGAGATGTTGAGGTTATCTCTCTATTAATTATCAATCTAAAATAACTTGAATAAGTGTGTCAAACTTAACTTTCAAATCCTCAATGATGTGTTTCATGATGTGAGAGGAGAATTAGTTAATTAAGAAAAAAAAAGAAATAAAAGGTGCAAGGCTAATGATATTGACCTCCTAGGAAGTAATGATATGCTCTAACAGGGGTAAATATGAACAAAGAATAACATGGAGAGCACCTTGTTGTAAGTCATCATCTAAGGCTCTAGTGATAGAAGAATATTGATGATAAAAGAATATTGAGTAGTATGATATCTCTTGGTGCAAAAATGTTGGTTCCATTAATAGAGTAACCAAAAAGGTCCTCCAAAGTACAA
>SNQJ01S0171659.1:5801-26304 GCA_010110895.2 Picea sitchensis
GTGTGTCTTTATTTGGAAAAGATCCTGTGCATTTTAATTTCTGCTGTGCGTTAAACCTAGCTGAAATATTTTTTAAACAGAGACAGAAAATTAATTTAATTTTTCTGAAGCAAACAGTGCTAGGTTTTAAGGAAATTTACAATCGGAATGTTTCACTTCAGAATTCTCTCAGAGTAGTTTGCCATGATACATTATCGGGTGACAGCTATTTTATTTCAAGGACAATAATGTCCCTGAAGGTCATTTGGATGTTGAAAGCTGTTGGTAAATTTGTTCCTCGACCTTTAGGCCAACGGTAGATTGGATACCTCAAATTGTGTTGGACTGGTAAATATCTACTTTGAAATCTAACCTGCCAAATGCTAATTCATGCCTGTCGTGACTCGTGACATCTATGCATGTAGAAACGTCTTGCAACCTGGATGCTTGACTTAAGAATTCTCTCAGAGTGGATGTGATTTACTATGATACATTATCCGTAGATACCTTCTAGTTTTATGTCAAGGACAAAAATGCCATTGAAGGTCATTTGGATGTTGAAAACTGTTGCTGTGGTGAATTAGTGCCCCACACTTATGCCAAGAATAGATTGGATAATTCAATTTGTGTTGAACTGGTAAATTTCTAAATTAAGAATAAAATCTAGCAAGTGCTTATAATTTCAATTTTAAAGGTCTTCAACATCTTCCATGCTTTCATTTTACAAAATATTGGAGTTTGAAGTTAGAAATCTTTTCCCAAATTCATTTTAGAATATATTATTGTCTTTTACTAGTTTTAATATAAACAAATTTCAACAAAACCAACCCCTTCCGTCTTAATCCCTCCTTTCCCTGGACCAGGGCGGCAAGATTGGAATATTTAAGCTTATGGTTATGATGCTTGATGTTACAAATTTGATCTTACATTAATATGCTTTTGCATTTCAGAGTTGTAATGGCGTAACAAAATCCATGATCAGACGATTTGATAATATGGTTTTTTTTGCACGTCAAGGCACTTCATCCCAAGGTTATTTTATGCGGCAAGTCACAATAAAGCAGGTATGCTCACTATTAGACTATGGATAGAGAGTTAGCACCTGACTGCTGGGATTAATTGCCTGTGAGTTAAGTGGAGAATGGGTGGACCATTATTTGAACTTCCTTTTTTTATCATTGATACAACTAATTATCATTGCAGTATCCAGACCATGGTGAGGTAAAAGCATCTCAGTTGGATGCAACTTCAGAATGCAGTAGAAATGTTTCTGCTGCTTGTGGTAACAAAAACTTTGCTTCCAATGCAAGTCAAGATCCCATGTTCAGTAAGGCAGTTGAATTCCAGCAGGGTTCAGCTGAGTCTCTTGCAATCCCACAACAGTCGCAACAAAATATGCAATCAGCAGCAGCACGATCACCTTTGTTTGCAAAACCCACTCTTGGCAGTAATAAAGGAAACAATACTACTCCAGTGAGTCCAGTAGCGGGGCATTTGACCGGAGAACATATGAATAATTTTAATGGTATACTTTCCATTGTTCTTTTTTTGAGAATGATATCAATTGCTGGTAGAGTAATAAAATCTCCAGCTCTCTTGGGGATAAGCACATAATTCCTTGATTATAAAGGATTTTCAATTCAATGGCACATGCTAGAGTTTGTGGTATCTAAGGTTGTTAGAAAAATTTGTACTTGTGTTGTCATAGTGAAGCTTGGATGCATGCTTATTTCAGCCAAATGTAACTGTATGATATTTCCTTTGCTGTTATCATATGTTATGTTTAACCAGGATTACTGTAGAAAAAACAGTAGTTAGGGGTCTGATTTAACATTAGATAGATTTTCATGATGTTGTTCCTCTTTCATAATGAGATCTCTGACTCATGTTTAGAATGGTCACCTCGTATGGATGTTGCTGAATCTGGCTCTGATTATGTGGTTACTATTGAGTTACCTGGGGTTAGTGCTTCAACCATACGGGTGGAGGTGAACGATGAAAGGTAGGAACTCGGAAGTCATTTCTGTCTCTTTTTTGTTTGCTTGTTCTATGATTTCAGTGTTTAGGAATCTGCTTTTGTTCTTGGGGAGTATTTTCTCATTGTTGCATGTAATACATCTTGAAGGCTTCTTGTAACTGGACAACGTTCCACTGAGTGGTGGAGGGATGGAAATGAAAAATATGCAGTATATCATAAGCGGGAGCTTTCAGAGGGCCCTTACCGTGTTGTCTGGCACCTGCCTAGTAACAGCAATAAGGATGCTGTATCTGCTGAGTTTGTGTAAGTCTTTTTTGGGCACCTTCTCTTTTTGCTTTCAAAGATCGAACCACATAGGATATAAAGAGGCAACCGATGACTATGAGTCACAGTAACTCAAGGAATGCTGTCGTCTGAAATACAAAGTTTAAGGAGGCGAGAATGAGTACAAATGCAATGGTACCCCAAGAAACACTTTTTTTCAGTGTCAGCCTTACAATAGTCCTTAGCTCATTCAACACTGAAGGTAAAAGTTGCAACAGAACATATAATAAACAACAGTACCAATGTTACAACTTACAACACTCTTATGTGTCTGAGTCAACTCTTGAGTTTGACTCTGCTCTTTTAAATGCAATGAGATGAAATTATATTAATGTCCATGAATGACCAAATAGGTCAATGGGACTAGAGATTACAATCTTTGACAATGGCAATAAGGACTTAGGAGTGCCTATTCTATCTCCTTTAAGAAACTGAGTTGAGTCAGATCCTTTGAGTCTAACTTGGTCCCAAGTCATACTTGCAATTTTGATGTGCAAGTATGTTTCAGACTTGCAAGTCAAATATGAGTCAGATTGACTCAGTGAGACGGACTTGCAAGTGAAGCTTCTTCTTCTACTTATAAGTGACATAGAAACAACAAAAAAGAGTTTTTTTTACTTGTTTTTCTGACCTGATTTCACAATAGACAACCAATTGACCCGTCAACTGTCCAAATTGCATGGTGTTTTGTAGTATGTAGTATCATCTATATACTTCGAAATGAGTTTGTATTTCGAATTTGCATTATATGGCCATTGTCAACTTTTGTTTTAGTAAAAAATGTCATCACCTTTTTTTTTTCTCTAGAAAAATGGTGTATATTTTGTTTTTCTATAGAGTCAACAATCACAAGAAATCAGAGAAATTGATCAACTTCAACAACATTTCAAAAATAATGTTCAACAACGGAATGAAAGGAAACAAGGAGATTGTGAGAAAAAAATAGCAATGCCACCAAGGTAATATCAGAAAAAGGATAATGAAGTTTTTTGTAACGTACATAAAATGTTGATGAACCAGTTTGGTTCAGTACATTTTTTCACTAAACCAAGATCAAACCTTATTCATTGAAATCAAATGTTTAAAATGAAGTGCAATTTGAAGGTAACATAACATCTATGTACGAGATTAATTTTGAAAATCAACTTGTCACTACTAAGAAATACTTATTAGTTGAGAAAACAAATCATGCCATTTCTGAAGTTATTAATGAGCAACTTAAGGGTAAAGATGAATACCCTAAACTCCACCCTGAGATCAAAGAAGAAAGTCCCCATGATGAACCTTACTATCATCCCAATCATGAGAGTTGTCTTAATCAGACAATTTAGCGACATTTTCATAGGTGCTAATTTGTGTATATCCCAAAGAACTATAATTTTAATTTGAATCCATATCAATGCCGTCTTACTTAGAGTCATGATAAAATTAGCTAGGAGGGGGATGAGGGTTCCAAATGTGTTTTTGACTTCTTGAAAAAGAAGGTGGTAGCAAAGAGGGTTCTTGGTTTGCATAGACTTGATGGTTCTCTTGAAGAGGACCCCACTCAATCAAAGGTATGTTTGGTTTACATTTTTAGAATATTTTTTAACCCTTTGCTTTGATGGACTTGATTATGGCTGCTAGAAATTCCTGCTATAAGATGATTCCTTGTAAGGTTTCCGTAGGGGATTGGAACAAGTTAGACAATGACTTTCGAAGGAGGAGCTCTATGTTGCTCTTTGCTCAATGCAGAATGGGAAGTCCCCAAGTATGGATGGGTTGCCCTATGAGTTCTACAAGGCAATGTGGGATACAGTAGGGGATGATTTTTGCATTTGAAGCCTTCTCTTTAGGATGATTGATTGAGTCTTTTTACCAAGGGCTTGTTATCGCAGGATTTGTACTTGTGTGAAGCCCACCACAAGATCCCCAAATCTTGCGTAACTATGGAAGAAACTACCACTATCACCTAAGTAGGATCTTCCCTCGTTTTAGTGATGGAGGAGGTCCAGCACAAGGAAGGCTTCCTTGGTGACCTCTGTTAGAATATGAAGGATTGTGCTCGTTTTACCATTGACAATACCCTTGTCACCCAACCATAGGTCGAAACCACCCTCCGAGCACCTTGACCTTGATAGAGAGAAGAATCCTGGTAGCAATCCAATAGCCAAGCAAGGCTAATGCACCAAGCAAGAAGTAACTGTTATTGCACGGTTTGTAGGAAGGGTTTAAGTAGCTTGAGTCAAGGGTTAAAACCGGCGTAGCAGGAGCTTCCCCACCCACTGTCACCTCGATGGGGGGCTCTTTCTATTTAGGATGGCTAGTCCAAGGGAGACGTCCCTATGTAATCTGGGTTTCTAAAGGGCTATAAGGGGTAATGGACCAAGTCAAAGAATCCCTTTCACAGATTACTGCCCATAGAGATAGTCAAAGAAGATATTGTTCCATTGGATGGCCCCTGTTTGCGAGACAAGACAAATAACTAGAATATGTGCTGTAGTGGGTTAGTACTTCAAAAGCATTACTAGTCCAAGGGAGGCATCCCTATGTAATCTGGCTCTAAAGGGCTATAAGGTAATGGACCAAGTCAAAGAATCCCTACGATTAATTCTACAGATAGTCAAAGCAGATACTGTCTCAACTGGATGGAAACCCGCTTACAGACAAGAATACAAATAACTAGAATTACGTACAGTGGTTAGTACTTCAAAAGCATTAATGACTATCTTCAAATATAAGACATGAGTTAATGATCAAATGCTATTATTGACTAAGTCAATGATTGCTAAACAAAGACCAATGACTAATAATACCCTTCATTAAAGTAGGCTATAAGAGATAATGAACATTCAATGTGCACAATTAAAACCTTGTATTATATCACAGTCGCAATAAATATCTCAAATCAGCTCATATAAATGATGTTGCTGGCGCCACCTTATATGAAGTTGTCGCTATGGATGTGACCGCCAAGCACCAATCAATAGTCAAAATGAAGACAAAGAGTAAAATTGCCTTCCAATAAGCTTATAAAATGCAATTACTAACTCAATGTCTATCAAATGAGGTATAGTGTCACAACCACGCAAGCTAAGCAAAGATCAAAGTAATGTGACGCCACCTATATAAGTTTGTCATAGCCACTGCAGGACGCCACTCTAAAATGATTAGCTAGAGGGCCAAAGAGGCAACCAGTTGCAAATTTAACCAAGGGAAAAGTTGAAAACTCCTATGGCTACTAGATATAACTAAATGTAAACTTTATGTAGGCAAGAGTTAAAATAGGCTAGGACGTAACCTCTAGGGTTAGGGTTAGTAAAAACTCTAGGGTTAGAATGCCAGGCGCTAGTTAGGCCTCGTGTAAGCGGTGTTTGAGATTTGAAAGACAACAAGCTCAAAGTATCTCTAGACTATTAGCCTGGGTTAATGGAGTTAATTGAAGTGAGACTAATGGTTTAGGAGAAACTTAAACTTATATAAGTAGAGTTAGGTTTGATGGTGTTGCCATGGCAAGGCCACAATTTTAACCCAAAACCCTAAGAAGGAAAGATTTCCCATCTAGGTGTGTTGGCACAGGCCCAAAGCTTCCCTCTCTCCTTAAGACTCTTTAGCAAAACCGCTAGCTTTAAAACACAAACCCATATTGAAAAGTGTTGCGTAAATACAAGGCTTTTCAAAACCCTAGAAGTAAACCCTACCAGAAATCCAAATTAGGCCTGCACTTCTTCTCTTTCAATTGTGTTTTAAAAACTGAACTCAAGAAATGAGATGGCTAGTGTAGCTATGCATAGGCTAAACCTTCTCTCAAACCAAATGGCTATAAGCTTCACCATGGGGACATAAAGCCACAACCTACTTGTGTGTTGGCTCCTAGGCTTGTGATTGCAAATTATGACAATGCATGCAGATATTTAATCCACAACCATTAATTCAAGAAGTTTTGAAGAGAAAAACACTACAATTTCATGAAGAAGCATTAATCATTCCCTGCTTAAACCTCCAATGAATAAAAGCACCACTTGACAAAAAAATAGTCCTCCAAGAAGTTAAGTGCCACCCAAAAGCAGAAGAGAAGAAACCAAGAGCAAAAGACTAGAAAGATATCTCCAAGAGAGCAAGTTATGTTATGATAAAATGGAAGAGGTAAACGGGGCCCCTCTATTTATATGGATCTCACACCTTGAATTTACAAAATAGGGACAACAAAACATTGGCAATGGTATTACATTATTCAATTAATTTGTCACTTACATAAAATGAGCTAATACGAGACGCTGCCCTTTATGGGAGACGCTATCCTTTTAGGGCAAAAATCATCATCCCAAACCTTATCGCTGGGTCTCCCTAAAGCTCCTTAATTCATTTGAGCAAACAGAAGCTTCCAAATGTCAGCCTTCAGCTTCCAAAACGCCCAACTAGCCTGGAAGGCCCAATCTTCCTAGGTCAACGCTTCCATCTCAAGTAAGGGGTCGACATCCCATCGCCAGCCCTCGCTAAAACGTCTGGATGAGGGCGCCCTTCTTTCTCTTCTCGCAGTGTAAGTGGCTCAGCTACAACTCGGTTTTGCCTCTGCCTATCCCAAGAATCCACTGATGGGCTCTTCAACCCCATGGAGGTCCGAGTCCATCTCCCCTCAGGTAACTCTGGCATCCTCCTGTACCCCACCGCAAGGTCCCACATCAGCAGACTACTTCCTGTGGGCCCCAGAGCATCACAATGTAAATCATATCTCATCATTATATTTATCAAACATATGCATTGAACTTTAACACCATCTCACAGCTCAAAGATATTACACAGCTCCACTATACAAGGCTAAGGCAACCAACAAGAATCTAACGGCCATTAATACCCACGGTGGAAATGGAGAGTTTCAAAGGACTGCCGTGTAATGTGGTGATATGGTTTTAGGGATGTCCAACCATATCGCACTGTTGGCCTGCAGGTTGTCTGTGGGTGCCTTTGTAGAGCGAGAGTTGCACCTTGTCATGGATACAAATTTTTCCAAGCCCTTATTGCCTTATCTCATTTATTTTGCATTTTACTACAAACCTTGACGAAAAGGACACTGCCTTGGTTTCGGGTGGGCCGAGTCGACAAGAGCCTACCCACTCAAGATTTCTCAAGATGAGAAGGTCGGGCTCGTGATGAGACCCCCTTCTTCACATGCAACCCAGCACTCCGGGTTTGCGGACCAGATAGTGGCAATGTCATACCGCCAGTCCTTACTAGTTCATACGGGTCGACTTGATGAGAACTCCCATCCTCTTTGGTTAGGTCTTCAGATTTATTTATTTCATTTTTCTTAGTATCCCTACTTATTAACAGAGGTTTTCATTTGCTTCTGATCCCTTGGCTAAGCATCTCTAGGTTTTTATTTTTCATATTTTTATCTTTTACCACCGCTTACCTCCTCGGCCTTTAGCCCCTTCTTCCCACAAGACAAGATGTACCCTCGAAGGTCATCCTAATGCATGCATCGGTGTATGTAATTTGATGAGCTGTATAAGACGAAAAGTGATGAAGGCGGTATGGACGATGGCTCAAGTAAACCTTGGTGGCTGCAACCAAGACCCATGAATAATCGGCTTGCTAAGTTGCCCCATCAATCACCCTGAAACAATGGTCAGGTGGATTAGTATAAGATCCTGCCAGTCATCGGAAATGAAAGGAACCAAATGCATGCATAAGAATAGTTGGTAACGATCAAATATGATACACATAAAATTCATGATACCTCTGACCTATTACTTTGCTGGAGCAAGAGTCCCTCTCTGACAAGTCCAGCTCTAGTGATGGAAGTCAGTAATCACTGGCCAGACAAACCTGGCCGAGAAGAAGCAGGGTGATGGTCCCTCCAGGCCATGCTCAAGTCGACCTGGCCCTCGCTTCCTTCTGCATCTATGTCTAGGGACCATGTGGGCCTCGAGACATGATTCTAGTTATCCTGGGATATCTGGGATAATAAAGAACCAAGCCGATCGATAGTCTCCTTCCAAAAATCCATTAACACCTTCCCCGTGAACTTATGACAAGACCCGCTAGACTCAAAGGTACCAAGTGACTTCTGTAATTCTAAGAATGTGTCAAATGAGAGACCTGGCGCCCTGTATTTATATAGTATTCCTCGCGTGACTTGCTCCTGGGCCGACACTTCTCTCCTCGCACTACTAATTCATAATTATCTATCTTCAACACTTCTCGCCTATGGTTTCATTTCTTTCATTCTTCCTAACATTCTAATCTTATCAAAGGTCACAATAGAGTCTATCTCCCCCGGGCTACCATATTGACAACACTTCCCAGCTGTGGAGGTATAACCTGACAATGGTCTTGAGCAATGCATGCACCATTCACTGTTAGTATCATGAGCACCATCATTGTTATCTGACTGGATAATCTCCTAGGACAATTGGTACAATATCAATTGATAGGACACAACTGTGTTTTATCCATGGTAGTATCGAATTACTCAAACCAAGGCATAGTCAAAACCAGTGGAACAAATCCACCATAAGAGTATATCTCAATTGGAGACAAGTAGCCTCCATAACAATCATCCGACATCCTGTACAAAAAATATTGTTAAAATAAACTGAATCATCCGGTTAATCGCTCACTCCACATCCGTAGATTTGAGAATATCGGCTCTCGGCTTATTCTTTCAAGCAAGGAAGAATGATTGCTTCTGATTTCCGGGAGCCTGGACCATTCCTCACCTGGGGCCATTCCTCCACACCAAACAAAGTGTAACCTCGAGAGAATGAATCCACCCTAAGGGATGCCTCTCATCACGAGCTTGGACCATTTCCCACCCTACGCCATTCCTCCTATTCAAACAGAGTGCAACCTGAGAGAATGAATACACCCTAAGGAGACGCATCATCCTAATTCATTTCCCTCTCGTTAACCATTGAAGAGGAAAAAGATCATTCCGTATCAACCTCCAAAACGGACTATTCCTCATGTTAACCAATGAGAAATCAAGAATCCATGAGTAGCCAGCCTTCGAAAGTAACCCTCAAGAAGAGAGATGATTGTTCTAGACCACTCCCCATGTTAACCACAATGGGAAGTCACTGCCTATGATACATAAGCAATCAATATGCCTCCCATGTTAACTACAAAAGGAAGTGACTGTCCGTCAGAAATCTCAATCCACTTTCCGGAACAGAAAGAATCACTAAGTCATTATTTTCAATCTCGAAATAAATGTTTTCAATAATATTTTCGTCTCCCAACTTCAGAGTCAGCCTTCCCTTCGTTTAAGGGAGTTATTTCCACGATCTCCATCTTCTCTAGGAAATATGTAAATTTTATTCTAGATAGAGGTTTTGTCAGGATGTCTCAGAGTTTTGCTCATCAAGGGGAATACCTCGAGTTTCTACTCCTCTCCTTCCTGGACTTTATATTTAATAAGTAGTATTTGATCTCAATGTTTCAATTTCATGAAACACAGGATGTTCTCATAATCTTATACAACTTGGATTATCACAATGTATTATGGTTGATTCTCGAATCTGATCAAATAAATCAGAGGTTAACTTCCTTAGCCATATTGCTTCTCTTCATGCTTCACATGTCATGATATACTATGTCACTGCTTAGTGCGACACAAACTGTTTCCGCCCCAAGATATCATAAATGAGCCCAAGCTGAAACACCTACTTGAAGTGCTCTTTTCTATCTTCTGCACTTCCTCAGCCTAACTGAAGTCCAGACTCCATGAGTCAGATATCACCTGGATGTGATATCTCACATAGTTTATCGGTTCCGTGAGTTGTCGCTTTCTATAGACACTTTGTAGACGTGGATAAGTCCACATTTGTGTTCTCTGAGACACGAGCGAGTCTCGCCATCGTCACTGGACAGAACTACTAGGCTTACCCTGTAGCCAAGGGGTTGTCCCTAGGAGTAAGCCTAGATCTGGAGAAAGCTCCTCACCAAGGTGACAAAGGGTGGGCGGTGGACTTAGACATCGCGGTTCCGAGGGCCACACTAAGTGAGCTGACTTAGCTCACGCCCCAAGTGCATAAGGGCTTAATAACATCTCTTTACCGCTGTCGGGGATAAGTTTTTTATCCTTGGTCTAACCGACATTTCTTTATTGTTTATTCTTTAATAACCAAGTAATAAAACACTTTAGTCCCCCAAAATTCTTCGAACCTTTATTGGCTAGCTTTGACTGATTCAAGTGGCGACTCCATTTAATAATTCTATCAAGAGGTATCCTAATAGGAGTAACTCACAAGGATTGTTTTGTCCTTTTCCCAACCTCAACAGTTTATAGGAGGAGGATAAACCGCCTTCCACCTAAGAGGTTACACCTTGAAAATCTTGGAGACCAAGCACTCCTCGACATCCAATACTGGTTCCCAAACAATAATCAACCAACCGTAAGTAATCCTGCAATTCCTAACCCTAACGTAAATATGGGTAGTTACCTAACACCTTTGAACTTTGCGTTAATCCAAGGTGCCCCTCACCAAGTCCCTGCAAAAGCAATTGATAAGTTACCCAATTTTCAGGGAAACAATGCCGTAAGTTAAGTCACACCGTTTTGAGAAGTGTTTAACGTTGTATTGTGGTGGTCACAATCATGAAGACGTAAAGATGACACTGTTTGTTTAATCACTTGATGGTGATGCTTTTGATTGGTTCTCCCGATTTTCCTTCAGACACTTTTAAGACCCTTGAGGAAATATTTGATGAATTTAGGAAGAGGTGGGTGATCAGAAAGAATATAGACATCAACCTAATGCCCTCAACCATATCAAGAAAAGGAAAAATGAGACTATGCTTGAGTTTAACACTAAGTTCAATAACATTGTGAAGAGCATCCACAAAGACATAAAAACCTTCAGATGTTTCCATTTTCGATCTATTACATTGCTTTTTACTTGAAGGTGAGATAAGATATGCCCCCTCGCGGATAGAGAACCTCAAGATTTAATTACGACACATAAAATAGCCCTAAAAGTTGAACAAATTTGTTTCGAGGCTAGGAAACGCATATTCCTGGTTTACTAGAGGACCTTCTCCAAAGTAAACGATGGAAAGTAAGAAGGAACCAAAGGATCAAGGGTCATCAAGTGATAGTATGGATAAGTTGGCCTAACTAATCAAGCAAATGGAAATTAATCAAGCTAATCAAGCCAAGGATCATGCAAATCAGATAAAACAGATGAAAGCCAATCATATGATCCAGTTAAATGTAATGCGTAATAGATTGATTGCCATGGAAAGGAATCAAGGTATTAGGCCCCCACATAGACAAATGATAAATGGCCTAGAAGACCTACACATAATGAACGTGACCTCCTCAGAGTGAGCAAAGGCCACCTAATCCTTTTGAGTCCACCAACTGGTAGAACATCAATCTATATCTTATTGTAGACCATGTGGTGAATTTCATGAGGAGTCCACTTGTCCCGTTTTTCTAGAAGAATGTTACAATGAATATGGAAATGAACGACATTAACATGTGTGGCGTGAACTATTATTGGGGAGGTATGATTGGATGAATGGATATGATTATGGAAGTCATGGAAACTTCATGAGTGGTGAGGTAGATAAAGCAACGTAGTAAATATGGGCCCAAGCCCACACCTCAACAAACAGCTGAAATGGCCAAATATAAAGGATACACTGTACCAAAGGAGGAAACAGTGATGTAAAGGACAAACAAGTGTTCTAAGGTTTCTTCAAATTTTCCTAAGTCTAGTGAGCCTATCAATGTTGATTAAATATTGACTTATAGGGTTGAAACAATGCAAAAGATTTTAGTGCCAGCTTCGTGGAATCATGAAGATCCCTTCAATGTGAGGGAAAAGTTACTTAAGGCAATACATGAGACTCCTAAAACAGTTATACAGAAACAACCAACCACAACTTATCAAGATGCACCAGCTATTCTGCAGAACTTGGATAGAGCCAATCAGAGAATTTGCCTTTTTACCTGTCTCCACTTGTAAATGATAAAGTCTTACATAACCGCATGTTAGATTCGTGAGCAAGTTTAAATGTTATGACTAAGAAGGTGATGGAACAGCTTGAACCTAAGGATATCTAGACCTTACCATAACATTTGTGCCTTTGGACAAATAAACCACAGGTTTTGGATTAATTAAGGGTTTGAAAGTATTTTTAAAGGCATTTCCGGATATTGCCTTCATTGAAATGGATATAGTGGTTATTTATGTTCCTGACTTATGGGGAATATTGATTGCAACGTAAAGTCACCGCAGAATTTGGGTGGTAGTACAAATGGATTTATCTTATGCCACCTTACCTACCCTGCTGGGGAACTTTCTTTCGGGATTGGATAGAGAAACTGTAGGAAAGTTCATGTTGAGAAACCCGGTAGTTCCCATAAGAAAATTGGTTTGAAGAGGAGTTCTGAATTATGTTATTTTATCTAAACTCAATTGTGCCCATAGAAGATAAAGTTAAAGAGAAATGAGTTAGATAAAGTATGGTATATGCATTTTGGATGGTGCCTTTCTAGATTGGGAAAGGGTGCAAGAATTGTCCTTCAATCTCCAAGCGGTAAAATATCTAAATTTTCATATAGATTGGAGTTTGAGGCTACAAAAACGTATCGAAAGTATGAGGCTTTTACCCTTGGCTTAGAGAGATTTGGTAAAGATAGGTGTCAAATGCCTAAGTATCATGGGGATTCTTAATTTGGTGATTCAACAAATGAAGAACAAGTTTGCATGCAAGTCCGAAAGATTGAAAGGATGTAGGAATGCAATATGGGATATGATCGATGATCTTGATGCACCAACCTTATTGCCATTCCTAGGGAACAAAATTCTACGACAGATGAATTGGCAAGAGTGTTTCTCTACACTTACAGTTTCAGATGGTTTAATTAATGAAAATATTTCAATAGAAGTGATTTTCAAACCTTCAGTACCGGATAACAAAAACCATCAAGTGTGCTTTTGATGATGACAAAGCCGTGTGATAAAATTCCTTGGACCCATATGCACGAAGGCTCTCCGATTTCTACATCAACACACATTGAATGAAGGGTGTACTTGCTAATTGAAACATTGATAAAGCCTCTAATACACCCCCATAAGAAAGCTGCCTTAGAAAGGAACTTTGATAAAGTCGTGATGGTCACAAGAAAAAAGGAGGAATCTAAGAAAGAACTATGTGATCATGTTGAAATAAACATTGGAACAGCATGAAAAGCTTTGGATGGTAAAAATTGGCAAACTACCCCTATAGAAGAAAAAGTTGAAATTATTAAGTTATTAAAAGAATATAGGGATGTTTTGGGTTTTGAAGCTAAGGATGAGTTAAAGGTCTGAGTAGGAGGATGGATCCAAGATGTGATTCCCCAGAAGAAACCAAACCCTTGTACGTGGTTAAGCACAGATTAACCCCAAGTTAGCTCCTTTGTTTCAACAGGAGTTACAGAAAATGTGGCTGGAATTATTGCTCAAACTGGACATTCTTCATGGTGCTCTAACATGGTTGTTACTAGAAAGAAGAATGGGAAAATCGATTTGCATTGATTTCAGAATTTAAACCGGGCTTGCAATTGGGAAAGACCACTCACCCCTCCCCAAGATGGAAACTCTACTCAAAGGGTTACAGGATCAGGAAATCATTTGGCTGCCTGATCTGCTCGTGATACAATCGCATAAGCACTAAGTCAAGATAGGCATAAGACTACTTTCACTACTCCATGGGGAACTTTTGAATATCTCAGATGCCATTTGGTTTATCAAATGCCGGAGCTACTTTTCAAAGGGCCATGGATTATGCCTTCAGGGGTTGATCGGGAAATCGATTGAAATTTATCAGGATGACTTGACATTATTCTCTAAGGATGGGAAAACACACCTGAACCACCTTAGGCAAGTTCTCTCGGTTGTATGTGTAGAATTGAATCTCAACTCAAAGCCTGATTTGTGGTTACTGAAGGGAAATTATTGCGCCATATAATTTCCAAAGAAGGGGTCAAGTTAGACATCTAAAGAGTGGAGGCAATTAAAGCAATACCTTTGCCAGCCACAAAGAAAGCTGTATGTCCCTTCTGTGACAAACCAACTTTGGTCCATAGTTCATACCCAACTATGCAAATTATGAAACCTATCTATAAACTACTAAAGAAGGATGTAAAATTCGAATGGAAGGATGAAAGTAGGCAAGCTTTTGAAACTATAAAGAATGCTATATGTGAAGTTCCCGTCCTCACCTAATTATGAGAAGGACTTTATGATTTTCTCCTTTGCCTCAAGACACTATCACTGGGTGTGTTACTAAAAAAATGACCAAGGCCATGAATGCCTCCTATCAAGCTTACTTTAGGGCCTTGCGTATTCAGAGTTAAAGTATCCCGTCGAGAAGCATATTTTAAAGCCCAATTCTCAAACATTTTAGAGTCTTCATCTGATATTCCAAAGTGATTGGTTATGTTCCTAGTCCAAATGGCTAAGGGATGTATTATCTTAGGTGGAAGGATTGGGCTCAAGGAGTAGATGGATTGTTAAAATCCAAGAATATGATTTGAGATCAAACCTACAAAGTTAGTTAAGGGCCAAGGATTGGCTAAGATGTTAACAGAAAAGCAACGAAAGGGCTTTGGATTTGGTCTGCCAGATTGATGATATAGAATATCCTCCTAATTTACAAAAAACTTGAACAAGTTGATTGGTATACGCTATTATCATATATTATCTTAAGAATCGACTTGTCCAAGCCATCTAGTAAGACACAAGAAAAGGGCTCTAAGGTTAAACTCTGGGAGGTTCTTACTAGAGATGGGTTAGATGGAGGAACTTAGCGGAAATCATCCTGATGTGTAGAGATAATACTTGAATCAAAGAAACTCTATGGATGAATCCTGGAGGATTTTGTGGTGGACATTTCACGCTAAAACCATCAAGACACAAAAATTCTCAGAAAGGTGGATACCATTGGCTCCACCACATATTTCTCAGATGTGCATCGGGCTTGTCTAAAGTGTGAGCCATGTCACTTTCATTGTGGAAGCAAAACTAGCAGCACTACCTTTTACAACCAAATAGTAGAGGCACCTTCTCAAGAATGGGATTGGACTTCACCTGAAATTCAAAGGATAATTCAAGTAATGGTTTTTCATGGGTCACACTTTCTGACAAACTGATTACTTTACAAAATGGCTTGAAGCTTATTCCAACAAAAATCAACAACCCAAAAGGTAGTGATGGATTTCAGAGATTGTGGATTTATAAACTGTGTTTAGTTCCATCAAAGATAGTGACATATAATGCCAAAGCCTTTTGTTCATCATAGATGTCATCTTTTTGTTTCAAATATGGCATTATCTTTTATCACATGCATCGACATTACCCTTAAGGAAATGGTCAAGCTGAGTTAAGTAATAAAAATCTAATGACCTATAGTAAAGAAAATAGTTGGAGAAAACAAAATTGATAGTAAACTGGGCATGCATTATATGCATGATTACAAAGTGCCTAAGGGAAGAGTCCATTTGAGTTAGTTTATGGATTGAGGCTAGGTTGCCAGGACATCTTAGCCTTCCTACTTATTGGTCATTTGAGGATTCTTCCACAGGTCAGGTTGCATTTCAGAACAGGGTACATCCGATCATCGAGTTAGATGAGGTCAGAAGAGAGGCATATGATCAGACTTGCATAAATCAGAACAAAGTAAAGAAAGCTCTCGACATGTCAGCCAGACACAGAGACTTCACAGTTGGGGACACAGTTCTACTTTGGGATAAATGCAAAGAGAAACCAGGAAAGCACGACAAATTTGGATACCAGGGTTGGGGCCATACTTGATCAGAGAAATTGTAGGGCCGAATTCTTTTCATCTTGGTCACCGGATGGTGAGCCCATCAATATTCCACTGAATGTACAAGGAGTAGGGCTAGAGATACGTTACAAAGGATGCCACATGGCATCAAGTAACGTATCTCTAACCCTACTCCCTTGTACATACAGCTTGTATTCTTTCTATTTATAATGTTGTATACTTAGAATTATTTCATGTATCATAGATTCATTTATTCATGTTGTAAATGTTGTAAAATATGAACTTAGAAATTTTTCAGGACATAGTCATGTTGTAATTTTACCGTTGTATTTTAGAAATTTCATTATGTAAATGTTGTATATATATTATTTGATTTCACGTGATTGTGAATATGTACTACTGTTAAAATTTTGGGTGCCCGCACTGTGTGAGCATCACTTTTGTAAGTGCTGGATTCTCACATGATTTCCGCCTCGTTCGAATTGATCAACAACACGTCCCCTGTGTGAGCTGACAAGTTGGATCACTGCTTAGCATGTAGGTCAACTCATTATCATGAAGATTATTCTATGTCGAGACAGATGGTTCTACTGGGTGTTTTATACACCAAGACTTAAATTTTGAACAAGTCACAAGACCCCTCGCAGGGGTATATAATGTAATAATGTCTCTCAGATGGATCATAGTTAGGTCAGTACCTTGGATGTTGACATCGTGGGAGTTTTTCTATCGAGGGTTTTTTCTCATCTCGTGTGATTAATGTGGCCTGGCCCTAGTCTGGTTAACCTCCATTGAGTTTTTTCCTCCTGTGCTCTCCTCCAAAGTGGTGGAAGGCAGCCTGCCTACTGAAAACCTCCATTAGAATATTGTAAATGACCATGCCGTATAAGTTCAAAGTTTCCATGGAAATTCCATTGAAGCCCAGAGTAGTTTTATTGAATTAAATTTAATTAATTAATTATTTTTTGGTTTACTATTGTAAAACTTCGCTCTTGGGAGAAAGATAGGGTATTTGTGCTCAAAATGAATGGAACAAGACTCCCTACACCCATCGCCAAGTTTCAAAATTTCTGGACTAATTTTTAATATGTCTTAGTCCACTAAGAGTCAGAGAAGAGTCAAAACAACAATTTTTAATTGCTAAGGTGATATTATTAAAATATCACAAACATTGTATTTTGAGTTAGTGAGGATGTTAAGGTGGCAATGAGCAAGTTAGACCCTCCTAACCTACCCAAACCCATCCTAAACCTTTTCCCAACTTAATTCAACCTCTTAATTCAATTTTTCAACTTTCTAATTTTTCCCCTTAGGGCAAAAATTCGACCCACTAACAAACCAAATCCCCCAAAATCTTGTATAGAAAGTTGAAAGGACACTCCACACATGTGGTGCCCCTAGACTCCTACCAAAACCCTAACCATACCAAAACCTAACTCTAAACCTATTCTAACCCCCTTACCCAATTTCTACACTCAAAAATCATGGCCCCCTAGGGAAAGTGACGCTTTCATTGGTGGAGGTTGCTTTTGTGACTTATTTGGGGCCCCTTATCATGAGTTATGACTCCCTTGACCCCCCACTTTAATTCCTAGAATGGTCCCAATCAATTTTTTTCATTAATCTCTTCCTTTCTTTCATTTTCATACTTTTTGGGCCCCTGCAAGAGGAGTTACGCCCCCTCCTTTTCTAGAAACTCCACAAATGATTTTTAAAAATTATTTGGACCTCTTTAATTCCTCCTCGCATCAATCCTGGGCCTCTACACCTCTTTGCTTGATCCCAACACCTTCTAATAGATCTGTTATAGATCTATTTGCAAAACCCTAGATGGTGTGCCCCTTTCTTTAGATTTTCTCAATCTCTCTCAAACTAACAATTGGCATTGATCCAAGCCACTTCCCTTTGGCCTCTAGAGGTATAAAAAGGAACCCTCCCTCATTTTCCCTCTCACCAATCTCTCACACCATTATGTTGAAATTTTCACCATCTTCTCGCTTCAGCTATCTTTGCCATCCATATCGCTCTTGAGGTCTGTGAGCAAACTGCTGGCTACAACAACCTCCACTTTTGGTAATAAGAAAAGCTTCATGATCATTGGTGTGTTCATGGTTTCTCTTTATGCTCCATTCATATGAGGTGATATCGCTTACTTATTGTTGATTTGTTTATGGTATTAGATCTTGCGTATCTTACTTGGGTAAGCTAGTTGAATGTTGTCATCATAGTTTATGATTTATCTCAATAACCTAGGGCTTGTAGTGATCTCTTCTTAGTGTTGTTTGAGTAAACTATCTATGCCATATACTTGTTTGTACTAAGCTCTTGCAGGTCATCTCAAAGGCTTCACTTGGGACAAGATTCGAAGAGGAGTCCTCCCTTGAGGCCTTCACAAACTCCAAATCTCTTTCTTTCTATCATATATTTTTCTGCAGTCATTCCATATACTTTTCAGTCTTTGTTTTAGCTTTGGAAATGTCATAAACTACATTTTATCTATCTCTTTTGTTGGCTGGAAACTTTCTGTGCATGCACAGAAGTTTTCCATCACTTTTCTTGGTGTTTTGCAGCGTTTCAGCAAGCTTTAGCTTGCTGATTTTGCAGGGCAGCGTCATATCTTGGAAGCATATGCTGTACACAACACCTAGGAGGCTTCCAAGCTTGCTCTTCTTGAGCTTGGGTAACATCTCTCCTATTCTCCCTTGCTCTTACATAATTTTCTGAAGTTTCTCTTAGGGTTTTGAGCTCATAAAAAATAATCTAACCTAGGTAGCCATTCGTTTGTGAATATAACTCTTAGATTAGCTTGTGCTTCATTCTTTATTCATTTGGGTTATCTTAGATAGATCTGCACTTGCAAGCTTAGTTTCCTTTCATTGTCTCTCATATGCTCTTGCTTTTCATGCTAAATGTTAGATATCTTCAATGGTGTTTACATGTTCTAGATCTAATCTCTTTTGAAGTTGTTTAGCTGATCTTAGTTTGCATATGGTGATCTAATTTACTTGCTAAGTTGTATAATCATTCTAAGCTTTCATTTTTTATAACTTGGCATAAGTTTTAAGTGGTATTGTTTAGGGTTCTTGTACTTTTCTAAATCTAAAGCTAAACAATATTTTGAGGCCCTCCTCGGAGGCACCTCCTCAAGCCCACGGCCTAGCTACTCTTAGCTCACGGCTTAGGCTTGCCAAAAGCCCTCAAAAGGCTCACGGCCCTACTCCTTTTCCTCACAGCCCAGCCCTCTAAAATGCTCACGGCCTTACTGCTGTAGTGGCCTCTATGCTCACGGCCCTGCTGCTGATTGAGCTCACGGTCCAGCCTTGGATGATGCTCACGGCCACCTCTTAGCTGCACACAACACACATACATTTTGTTAGTAGTTAGATCTCTCACTTTTGCTTAAGGTCTAATTGCTTACTCATTTTGCATGCTCATAAAGTAACCTTGTTTTGATTGATAGCTTAGTACTTGTGTTAGTCCTTTAAATCTGTTAGTCTATTAAGCTATCACATTTTGAAAACGTGCATTTCACATACAATGATCTGCTGTTAATTCATTTAAATGCTGATGTTTTAAGTGCATGTGATACAAGATTTATGATCTGCTGTTTATGTTCTAAAACTTAAGTTGTTTCAAAACCTACTACTGTCATAAACAAGCACTGCTTGTTTCACTCCTTACTCACTATTTTGGTCATGCCTTAAACACTTAAAATCTTCACATACATTCTAAGCTGATGTTTATTTGTTGAATACTTATCTTAGGTGCATGTAATAATTGGATATATGAACTGCTGTTTGTGTTTATAAGTGCTCTAACTGTTCTGTATATCTCGCTCTCATAAACACACATCTCACATATACTTAAGTTACTGTTTCAATGGTTTAATGCTTATATCTTGAATATATGTGATATGGAATTTGCATGAGTTGATTTTTATGGTCATAACACTTAATTGATTCATACTTTATTGCACACATCAACATATCTTTTCCTCACACACCCTACTGCTCACGTTTTCAC
This sequence comes from Picea sitchensis, assembly GCA_010110895.2. Lineage (NCBI taxonomy): Eukaryota > Viridiplantae > Streptophyta > Pinopsida > Pinales > Pinaceae > Picea > Picea sitchensis. The sequence goes on from SNQJ01S0171659.1 coordinate 25,870, forward strand.
TTGGCTAAATAATACATCATACATTGCAAACTGTGGTTTAACTTATTCATATGCTCACAGTATATTTTGCACTTATCACACAGTTGGATGATGCTCACAGCCTAGCCTAGCTGGGCTCATTATCGCTCACAGCCTGCTCTTTTATTTACATATTTACTTGCTTATGAGTGTAATGATTATGATATAGTGCTTCACAAGTCTAAGGTTTAACTGCTTATGGTTTTAATATACTTGTGATACATATCTGTGGTTTAGATGTTGATGGTTTTAACTTAAATGCTCAAGCTCTAATTCATCTTTTAAAATCATCTCACTTAAGGTCATTTCAAGCACACATCACATCATCCTTTCACTTGCTTATGGTCTAAAACATCTAAGTGCTTCAAAGTTTACCTCTCATTGCTTTCAAGTTTCATTACATGGTTATTGGTTCAT
>SNQJ01S0171660.1:13657-26064 GCA_010110895.2 Picea sitchensis
TCTTGTAGTTGATCTCTTAACTGAGAGATTCTCACAGAGTATGATGTTATGCTATTGTAATCATTCATTTTTATTTCACGGAGCTCAATCTTCAGACTCATTACTTGTTCAATGTTTATGACTGAGAAGAAGTCAGTTAGGGCATCATACAGCTTAGATTAGTAAAGATGAGAGATGTATGTTATCAAGTGGTCTTTTACAGATTCCACTATGATACTCATAGTGTTGATGTCATTGTCCTTGAACTTCTCCATAATTGCAACGTTGTGAGGTTCCTTCTCTTTTCTTACTTCAAACTGTGGTTCCATGATCTTTCCTTTCACGATATCCAACACTTTATTCTTGGCAAGGATGAGGTAAATCCTTATCTTCCATGATTTGAAGTTAGAAGCCCCTTCTAACTTGTTTTTTGTCTTCATAGAGTAAGTCATCACTGCTTTGACTTTGACCAAAAACTCAAACTTGATGTCTTGTCATGTTGAGAGTACCAGGAGGTGCGCTAGGCTAGGGCACACCATGCTATCCATACATTAGGTCAATCTCTCCACTTAAGGTGCCTTAATAAGAGGGTTAGGGTTTCGTTGCTACAAGGAAACCTTGACTGCAACTGTAACTGAGCAAATCCTCCTAATCTATCTTCCATTAGTTAGACTATCTGAAGATAGTGTGGGCCCATAACCTGTTAGAATAAAAGGTGTGCTCATTTCACCATAGACAATATAGCAATATTGTCACCCATCCATAGGCCGAAGCCACCCCCGAGCACCTTAACCTTGAGAGAGAGAATAACTCCCAAAGCAAACCCCATAACCAATAGCCAATCAAGGTAGCGTACCTCTCTCCATAGCTAGCGTACCATCCAGAAAGTCCAAACCATAACCAAAGAGAGAGTCCAAGCCAAAATTGAAATTTGCCAGTTGCAGCAGCTGCAACTGCAACTCCTCTCCAAACTTGCGCACTACTGGCTTTATGCAGTTGTGAGAGTTAAGGTGACAAATGAGCTCTAGTGCCCTCTTATTTATAGTCTTCCAAGTGACCTAACTAGGCCAACTTCTACTTCTGGAGGCTAATAACCCAATAATAAATATTATCTTGAGTTGACTTGCCTCCTAGGGTTATTATCCAACGTTTTAAGGTTTCTCTTGCTTCCTGGAATATTCTAGTCTCGTCAAGGTTACCTCTAAGAGGTTAATACCTCCCGTAGCTACCATAATATCAACAACCTTGAGGATAATGTTGTTCTTTAAGGGGGAGGGAATGTTAGGGACCTAACCTTCCTAACCTCTCACGTAGGTAGAATTCAAGTGGGCACCTCTCGACAACATACATCTTGAGTTGTCGGACATGAACGACAAGTTTGGAGATAGGACACTAGAAAAGTTGGTGCCTTTGCAAGCAATTGCCATGCCACACCTACCGCCTCCTGTCTACGTGTATTGGACTTGTTTATTTATTTGTCCTCGCACTATTTTGTTTAACATTCCAATGCATTAATTATTTAACTATCTTCCATCCTTTCCATATTTATTTTTCTTTTCCTCATGCCTTTGTTCTCTCTAATCTACCTTTGTTTAACAACTCAGTTTTGTATCTGATTTACATATTAAATATATTATATCATTGTGCCTAGTTTTTTTTTTTTTTTATGAATTTGTTCATATTTGTATAAAGCTCAAAACAAACTACCTAACATGATCACATTTGTACATGGATAATTATAAATTAATTATAGTCAAATCACTACCAACTCACTTTTATATGGTGAAAATCCCAGATTCTTAAAAATTAGTCGAGATGGAAATCTAGTCCAAGGAAATTTGTAGTGTTACAGGTTACATTTCATTTTATCTTTTCACATAGCTAAAACTCTTGAATACCAGACAAATTTGTAGGAATTAAATTTACTTTTGATGAGAAAAAATCTCCATTTAAGAATCAAAATAGACTTCTAGGGCTGGAAAACAATACCCATGGGTTAGTGCAACATCAATTGTGAGATATCTTTATTTATCTATAGTCTAACTAACGAGACCTATATTCGGCTTCCCTTCCTATTTTTAGGCCCAATCTGAAAATGTTCAAGTTATTTTCCAAAATCTTAGTTTGGAAGAAGATCCCACTTGTTGGGATTTGGTGACAACGAATTCCTCCAAGGATGGATTTGGATCCTATTATTCTGCGTTGGTTACAACCAAATAGACCAAGTTAGAATATGGATAGGGATTGCATTTAATAATCAGTTTCTTGTGTGAATGTATATAAATTCATGTAAGCCCGTAGAGGAAGAGAGAGACAGAGTGAGAACTTACAAGTTTGTTGTAATCTCCATGATCTAAATAATAAGACAACCAATGTCTATGCTTGGTGGACGTAGCCCAACGTTTGGGTGAACCACGTGAAATCCATGTGTTTCTTATCTGTGTGATTGTTAATTATCATATGTGAATTGTGTTTTTCGCATTTGCAATTCTAACGAGTGGTATCAGAGCTAGTTGGAGGAGAGGGTGTTGAGGGCGTCAAATTTTCGGAGGAGCAACAACATCTGTGTGCAGTGTGTCGATTTCCACATCGTCGCAGGGGCCTCCTCTTGGAAGGTGCGACGTCCTATTAGTCAAACTTCCATTACACAAAAATTCCTTAGCTCATCGCACCTTGGTTGTATCGAGAGGGGCGATGATCACCATACATAGTCGCAGCCTAGTTGTAGTAGAAGGTGCGACGACTCTTTGAAACACGTCGCAGGGCACTCACATCGGGAGGTGCGACGATTTCTATTCGCAAGGAAATATTCGGATGGTAACATTCACATGTTTTTTTGTCTTTGGAAAAGTTTAAAGGTGGATCAGATTTGTCCTATTGTGCATGACTTAGTCGTGAAGTGAATGTTTAAAACAATGGAGGAGTGTATGCATGAACAAGTAAAGGTATTAATTAAATAGTGAATGCACTTGGTATGGTATGTCTGGCGGATGATGTTATGTTTAATATCGTAGGAGAGGATACAAGATTAGGCTTATGGAGCAAGTTGTAAAGTCTATATATGACGAAATCCTTAACGAGCAGAATCTACTTGAAGAGACGGTTGTACAGTTTGCGAATGAAAGAAGGTACAAAAGTTGCTGACCATTTAAATACCTTTAATACCCTTATAGTTCAATTAACTAGTATGGAAGCTAAATTTGAAGGTGAAGATAAGGCTATTACACCATTGTGTTCGTTGCCTAAGTCTTGGGATAATCTAGTCACCTCTATTAGCTTTAGCTCAATAGATGTTTTAGATTATGACTCTGTTGTGGGAGCTTTGTTGGCTGAGGAGATGAGGAGAAAATCTAGTCAAGAAACCTCAACTTCAAAGGCGATGCTGGTCAGAGGTCGAACTAAAGAGCAGAATGAGATAAGTTTTTCTCGATCTAAGTCAAGACACGGAAAGGGTAAAGCAAAACGTTGGTACTGTGGCAAAACAGGACATCTCAAGAAAGATTACTGGAAAATGAAGGAATCTGAGGAAAACTCTCCGAAGGAAGAAAATTTGGTTGTAACAAATTCAGGTATGACCGATCAAGTTTTATCCGTTTCTAATCATTTACAATATCAAGAAGATTGGCAGTTAGATTCAAGTGCCTCCCACCACATGTGCTCACATAGAAATTGGTTCATTTCTTACCAATATGTTGATGAGGGTGTAGTGTTCATGGGAAAGGGTATTCCTCGTAAAACTGTTGGGGTTGGCAGTATTAGAATCAGGATGTTCGATGGTATTGTTAGGGAATTAACGGATGTTAGATATGTACCCCAGCTTAAATCAAATTTGATTTCATTGCGAGTGTTGGATTCTTGTGGATATAAGTATACATGTCAAGGTGGAGCACTCACATTGTCGAAAGGTAGTTTAGTAGTGATGAAGGCAACAAAGGTTGATAACCTTTATAAGATGGAAGAGAGTACTGAAGTGGCATCTGAAGTGACATGTATCTTCTTGTTTATGGCGGAAGCATCAAGGTCATAAGAGCAAGAAAGAATTGTAGGTACTGGTAAGCAGTAAATCATTTCCAGACTTAAAGTCTTTGTTTATGAATTCCTGCTTGTTTTATATCTCTGCAAGTTATGATGGTGGTATAAATGGATGTTGTGTGTGGGAGCCTACTTCTCACAAGGTCATCATTGACAGAGATATAGTATGTATGGAACAACCAAAAGGGTTGATTCAAGATCGCAATGGTAAATTTGTTTGCATGCTAGATAATTCATTGTATGGCCTATTGGTACCCAGGCAAATATACAAGAGGTTTGAATCCTTCATAGTGAGTCATAATTTTTCAAAGGGTAGGAATGACTATACGGTTTATAGTACATTCACAGTCTTGATGTTCTTTGCTAATGATATGCTCGATGCAAGCCGAGGCATGGATAAAATTAGTAAGAAAATGACTCAGGTGGACAGAACAATTCAGATGAGGGATCAAGGAGCAACAAAACAAATCATGGGCATGGAAGTACACAGAGATGGTAATGGTAAGCGGTGGTTGGAGTTCAATATGAACTCTGTAAAACCAGTTTCTATCCCTCTTGCTTTCCATTATAAGTTTTCTTCAAGCATAGGTCATGTCTATAAAGAAGAAAAGGTTATGTCTCGTGTAAGTTCAATAGGATGTATGTTGTATGTGATGAAATGGTTAAGACCATATGTTTCACATGCTAATGATGTTGTTAGATACGTGACAGATTCAGGGGCTACAGTGAAATGGGTGCTTCAGCGTTTGAGAAACACAAATGTCACCTATAATGGTTACATTGAGATGGTCTGTGATAATCGTAATGTATATTTTACAGGTGTCTTGGATAGGAGGAGATCTATCACTAAACATATCTCATAACACAGTTGTGGAAGACATGTTGGAGGTGGAGTGACCCCTCAAGAAATCCAAACTCATGTAAGTTACACATGCGAGATCATGAAACCAGTTTTATTAGGGAAGTTGCAGTGGTGCTTGGCTTCTCTTGGCTTGCAGAAAAGGTGATGAACAGAAGGAAGAAGCAAGGTATTAGGTTAATTGTTGTCAAGGTGGAGATTGTTGGGATTTGGTGACAATGAATTCCTCCAAGGATGGATTTGGATCCTATTATTCTGCGTTGGTTACAACCAAATAGACCAAGTTAGAATATGGATAGGGATTGCATTTAATAATCAGTTTCTTGTGTGAATGTATATAAATTCATGTGAGCCCGTAGAGGCAGAGAGAGACAGAGTGAGAACTTGCAAGTCTGTTGTAATCTCCATGATCTGAATAATAAGACAACCGATGCCTATGCTTGGTGGACGTAGCTCAACGTTTGGGTGAACCACATGAAATCCATGTGCTTCTTATTTGTGTGATTGTTAATTATCATATGTGAATTGTGTTTTCCGCATTTGCAATTCTAACACCACTCACGGTCCCATTTATTATGCCATTGCATTGAAAAAAAACCATACTCTTGATAAACTCCAAGGCAAGTTTAGAATCAAATTCTTAATTATTTATGTTTGTTGTTCAAAAATGGCTTTTGTTTTAGATTTATTTTTTTAAATGCAGCTTGGAAATGGGAAGGAACTCTAATTTCTTATGACAAAGCATAGGAATCGGGCCACATCAAGTATTCGTATCTAAAAAGGTAGAACTATTAAAGTTTTACTCTCAACTTTGTAGTATCAAAGACATTCATCGAATCATACATTAGACGGAATAGCAATGTTCTCTGAAATATCATATTTACTAAATTTCAGATTTGATAATCATCTTTACATGACGTAGTTCATCAAAATTTCCATAAAAATTAAAAACCTTGGCAATCTAAAAAAAAAACATCTAGTGGCACAATAACTTAAATTTCACAATCTAAAAGGCATTCAATTGCATGATAAATTCAATTGTGCTAAGAACTTACTTGGTATCACGAAACAAGGTTGTCCATAGTCGTGACAGATTTTGAACACAACAAACCTCAACCTTCTGCTATCTTTCACAACAACCCTGGCCCGACTGCATATTCCCATTTTGAACCGCTAAATTTTATCAAAACCCTGAATTAGCGGTTACAAAGCTTCCTATTTGAAGCCCGCATCAGTGACTGCCAATATAAATATGTCAAAGTTAAATGCACTGCCATATGCATTTACAAACCCTATCCTCCATTTGGATCTAGTCACTTCCTCCATTTTGGGCACTCTCCATGATCAACTTTTTTAAATTAAAATTGTCATGACTATAATTTTTTATGTTTAATACAATGTTAAATTCCCTATTTCTGTTTTTAGGAACCCAATAAGATAGTGCTAAAGAGACATGTCTACCATTAATTATGGAATTATATTATACAAGCGAAATTGTAATAGAGGAACACAATTTCTATATTGGCTTAAAGTTGGCATTACATGAACGATTTTAGAGTGTGAAGCCTTCAAAGACAGTAGGGACAACTATGTAAGTATCTTGACCGCTAGCTCTTGGAATAATTTATTCAGCGAGGGGACAGTGGAGAAATTGGGAAAGCTCATCATCAAGTTGAACAAGAAAAGGGCTGAAATACATAAATCAATGTGTGAGGCGGTTTGTCCCATAGGCTATTGTTAACCTCGTGAACATTAAAATCATTTTCTTTCTTTCTTTCTACATAAGCTTGCAAACTAGTTAACTATATCCATAACTGTGGTGATACCTTAGTTGAAAAGCAAAAACTCTTAAGATCCATACGTGAAGTCCGGGATGAAATGACAGTTGTAATGCGTGAAGTTTGAGATGAAATGGTAGTTGTAATTCGCTAGGAGAAACCATATCATGAAAAAGCCACATATATGTAAATCTTATGTTCATGAAATATAAATATAGTATGAAAGGCCACATGATGGCAAGTGCATGCAATATGTTTTAGGACATTTGAATTACCACACATTATTTATCATATATACTTTAATATTATTAATGCAACGTGGCATAGTTTTTCTTGGTTGTTGTAGCTAAATATCCTTTCATTGATTTATGTGGTTGTTCATCTTATAGACTGACTGACGACTTGTTATCTTGATTTCCCTATTATCATATCTACCTTAATATTATTAAGGTAACGTGACATAGTTTTCATTGGGAGTTGTAGTTAAATATATCTTCATGGATTTAATATTATTAAGATAACACGACATAGTTTTTATTAGAGTTGTAGTTAAATATATCTTCATTGATTTAATATTATTAAGATAACATGGCATAGTTTTTATTGGAGTTGTAGTTAAATATATCTTCATTGATATTTTACATGTGTATGTGGTTGTTCATCTTATATAATGGATGAGGATTGGATGCTCCAAACAATATATTTAGTAAGATTCATATAAAGATACACATTTTATTGAAAAAATAAATACAATTTATAAATGAAACAGATCGTTACAATTTCTTCATTGATTTAATATTATTAAGGTAACATGACGTAGTTTTTATTGGAGTTGTAGTTAAATATATTTTTCTTGATATTTTATATGTGTATGTGATTGTAGATAATGGATGAGGATTGGTTGCTCCAAACAATATATTTAAAAATAAGTGCAATTTATAAAGCAAACAAATTTCCACAATTTATAGAAAAAATATGTAGTTGATATTTGTTAATTTGATAAAGAATAAAAGTAATTGATGTTGTTAAAGTTGCGGGAATATAATTTTCTAAATGATTCGATGTGTTGCAATGTCAAATACCATAAACAAAAGTCCCAGGACTTGTAAAACAAGTGTAAACAAATATTTGTTTCCAAAATTAATAATGAATAATGTTTATGCTTCCATTTTTATTAATTTTATGGTGAGATTCGCTCGGGGGATGAATGAAGAGTCCAAGGTTGAGTTAAACAATTTTTTCTTAGAATTAACAATTAATTGTGTTTATACTTTATCTTTATTAATTTTGGAGATTGGTTGCACATTTAGGGAGATGAATGAAGAGTCCAAAGTTTAGACTTTTACTTTGGTATCTCCCCCGAAAAAAGCGTAAATTTTATTTCAAAAAGAAAGAAAGTTTACATTCTGAATAATGCATGTAGCCATGTATTTTGTCAACCAAAAACCTTTCATCCATAGAGGACGAAGTTCAGAAGATGGTGCAAGTACATATGGCTTATTCACTGCCTCTACAAAAAATTTGCTACAAAAATGGAGTCCAAAGAGATCTGTATAAGCTATCTGTCGTGCTATCCAAAAAGTGTGTGCAAAAACTCTCACATAAACTGTAGGGACTCTGTCCCAATAAAAAGTGCCTTCACACCACTCGGGCCATATAAGTTTTATCTTTTTAAATATTCGATACCAAAGAAAACGTATGCATCTTTACATCACAACTGACTGTGAAGAAGAGAACGACATGATGCACATGGTGTGTCAAAACAGATGTCCTATTACAAATGAAGAAATTGATTGGAGCCATCATCGAAGACCAGTCGTGAGACGGGAAAAAGTCCTCACTTGCCAAGCCTTCCATGTCTGTAGAAGGTCTATGATCAAATTCAAAATGATTATCGTCCTTTATTTCCTCTATCTGCCATTGCCCAAAACCCAACTATAAACCTACCTTAGACAGTGCATCAGTTGTCGTGTTGCATTCCTTGTAGACATGACGCAAAGAATAAAAATAAAAAGAGGCCAATATGGAAAGTACGTCATCAAGAATTAGGAGGAGTATGATATTATGATATTTCTGTGTTCTTTTGACGTAGTTTACGACTAATATGGAATCTCCAAAAATCTGTAGAGAGGTGACCCCTTTTTCTCTTGCGAAGGTCATTAAAAGTTTTAGTACCATCAATTCAACATAGTTGTTTGTCCCAGGCCCCAACCCCATTTTGAGTTTGAAGAAATGTGTGTTGGATAGATGGAGGACAACCCCTCCTCTAGTGTTCTGAGAATATTTTTGGGATGCCCCATCGAAAAAATCCTATGGCCTTGAGGAATCCACTTTTTCTTCCGTAATAACTCAAACTGGATTATGGTATTTTCCTTGAGGGAAGTGGGTGAGGATATTAATGCTTTGGGCAACAATGTGTTCTGGGATGGAAGAGTGATCATTGAAGATGGATGCATTTCTAGCTAGACAAGCCCCCCAATTTATAATTAGAGGGATGGCTTTTATGTTGTTGTTTGCTAGATTTGAAACCCAAGATTTTCAAGCCCCTTCAATTGTCGGGCCCTGCCACAAAACGACTTGGCTCAAGGAAATCAAAACTTTTGTCCATATTTGCTTGACAAAAAGACTCCGTAAGAATATGTGTGAAATAGATTCCTAAACATCCTTACATAGGGTGCACCAACCCGGTCCGTCCAAATTTCCAATCTTCATTCTGTCCCAGGTTGAAACTTTGTTTTTGATTAGACACCACATGGAAATACGAGCTTTTAAGGGACATTTAATCTTCCATACCCTTTCCACCACCAAGAAGTTTTACTTTGATATTAATTGGTTAATTAATTTATTAATAAAAATTAACATTAACTTTTTAAGCAATATGTTTAACTATATAAAAGATAAAAAGATAAAGATTCTTATTAGTCCCTGTCGTAGGCGTAGAGGGACTATAGCAATCGATAAATCGTTGACCTGGTATTAGATTGTTCATTGACCAGAAATATTTCCATATTGTCTATTGTTGGAACAAGGGAAGTGAAGACATCGATTTTAATATAATAAAAAGTATCATGTTTGTCAAGATCTGATTGGACAAAGGATTGGAGGTCTTATTGCAGCCTTCGCTATTCCCAATGTTAAATATCTTGACCTGTCCAAAGTATTTGGTAGTATATGGTCTTTTTGAATTATATATTTTATTATGCATTGGTCAATGGTGGATTAATGCTAGCATTAGTTCAAATGTCTCCCTTAGCATTTTCTGTTGGGTAGAATACATTCTCTACCATATTACTATATCTTATTTTTGCTTTATTATTGTGTGCTTCGAGAGAACAGGCTTGCCACGCTGCATATTTTCTTAAATTCTTATACAGGTCTACGCCCTTCGACGGCCCTGACAGTCTTAACTGTTTACCTAACAGCTCTGGCAGTGTTAAATGATTATTGTACAGATGGGTTGCAATACAGTTTCATTCATGGTCGATATCAGTGCACGAGTGTTCGATCCTTGTTCGGTGCTTCGTTCCATGGTTCTGGTTCTTGTTTGATTCAACTTTGAAAAGTTGAGGTCCTACAATTGCAGTTCGAGCTCTTCGTGGTTGTTCAATGGTTTGTTGTTTTTCAATTTTGCAAGTTGTTGGACCTATTGTTGCGGTTTGCAGTTTTTGGGGCTGAGCTCTTGTCGTCCTTTGTTGATGGATAAGTTTCCCTGATGTTGTTGTTTTTCAATGGTGGCAGTCCCACCATATTTGTCTGTGCTCTTAGTTTTTGTTCTTGGAAAGCACGTGTCTTGCAATGCAGAGGGCTTTACGAAAAGTAGTTGGGAGCCATCAGAAGAGGGAACCATCGGGCGGGGTCTGTACGCAAGGTATGCTTTCATTCTGTGGGTGGGAACACTGCGTCTACCTGGTTCTATTTTTGTTGAGTAAAGTTATTGTTTTATTTATTTCTCTGTTTTCTTGTCATCTGTTGTGGGGACTAGGGGGGATTGAAGTTGAGAAGAATAAGGTTCAAAGATACATACGGGAATTGGTGCCCTGCTTTGTTGTTTTTTTTTCTATTTTGCTACCTTTTATTTTTTTCTCCTACTTTCCTCTGTTTTCATAGAAAGTGAAACTATGTAGAAAATAGCTTCAAAGTGACAGTTGAAGAGATGAACGAGGTAATAGATGTTGAGTCGTACGAAATAGTTGCACAGTCCATTGTACATGATAGCATTGATGTGGTTTTGCATAGAAATGCGCTTTTTAGATTGGATGCATTCTCGTATACTGTTGGGGATTGTCTTTTTGATACATTCCAGGTTCTATTGCATTTTCGCTATTCGTCGACTGAGATGTGCAATGGATTGATAGATTATTTCTTGACCTGTTTTAAAAATGGTGATGTCGAGGCTTTGTAGTCCTATGAATACGAACTGGAATCCAATTTTCTTCGGCAGTTGCATGGAATACAAGATGTCACTACGTATTTTTCAAAAATGTGGTTGTTTGCATCTCCAGTTTTGCCTCCGCATGAGAGGGGACTTTGGGGAGATACATTTTGTATACGATGGTTGTCTAACTAGCTGAATATATCAGTTGCCATTTGGTCATTGACAATAAAAACAAGAGATCTACTATTCAATAAAACTACATCTGACAATACATATTGCATCTTGTTCCATGATGCCAATGCCCTCACAGGCCATTATGAACCACTGGTGTACAGAAAAATGCCCATATGCAATATAGAAGGTCCTTGTATCTACTTGTCCATTATTTGCAAAGACCTTCAATCGCAATGCAAAGGGATTTTGCATGGCATAGATTGCCATGGTTTACAGCTGGCAACAAACGTTGTGTCTAGCTGTGGAGAAAGTTTGTTCAATGCAATTTGTTGTTTGGTACCAGTAGAATTTGATGTTCAGTCGTTGCGAATTTACACTGTACAGTCCTTTTGCAATGCAATTATAGGTGGCAGCCAATAGGCTTTTAGGTGCTTGCATCAACACCTTTGCCCATATCTCGTAGAAAATATGTCAGCAGTTGGAAGTTGGCAGGAATACATTGTGAACATGGCACTTCCATATGAAAAAGGGCGTATGGAGGGTTGCAGATTCTGTTTGCAATGGTTGTCTGTCATATTCAGGGTTAATATCCTGGTGTGGTTGCCCTTGGCAGATGCCACTGTCCATTCCTGGGTTATTGATTCAAATTGTGATCGAACAATTGACATCCTTTCATTGAAAACAGATACAACACATATCCATTATGAACCTTTGCTTGCACATATTGGTAGTTCAAGGTTGACTGTCCATGCCACCCAAACGACATCGAATTTGCATACACGTGGAATGCTTTTTTGTGAAAATGAAAGTCCCCCCAGTTGCGATATGGGCAAACAAGGCTTGAAAAAAAACAACATGCGTAAAATTCATGACAGTTGTGATGAGGCCATAGACGGCTTAGATGAAAAATGTACAGTAAGTTATCACAATTTGAAAAAAATTATTCGTCAAATTCGCCCAACTTCTGATAAGGTCATAGAGACCTTGAACAAAAAACGTATAGTAGTTTCTCAGAAACTGGGTGAAAGTGAAATTCATCCCAGTTGCCACCATCTCATCCTTCCCTTGGGCAAGAAATGTAGACTAAGTTACCACAAGTTGAAAAAGGTCATGCGCGAGAGAAAAAAATACATTGTTACACTTCCTTTTAGAGAGAAACTCACATATGACAATGTAAAGAAATTTGTTCGTGCAGAACAAAGCATAAACA